>VDFB02298846.1:0-26163 GCA_007258455.2 Sequoia sempervirens | reverse complement strand
TTCCTTCTTGATGCTCTTCTTGTGATTATGGGTTAGGAGAGCTCATAGGCAATGAGGTGCTTGATTGTTGATTATGTACTGAAATTAAATGAAACACCATAACATAATTCAATGAAATAGTACAATGACAGCATCATACACTTGCAAAAAGAGCAATTAATTATTGATATGAAAATCTAAAGAAAATGTCAATATAAACTTATACCTGAGTCTACAAATCATCACCAATTACAATATTGCCCATTGTTCGGAGAGCTAATACAAGGATAGATGGAGAGTGATGCAAGGATAGAGGTCAGAAACAACTCTACTCACTTTGCTCTAGACAACAAATCAATCTACAAACTGAAGCCTTCATTGAGACAACCAACTTTCAATGCAATCTAGTTTTTCCAAGGCACTTTTCCTTTACAAAACCTTGATTCAAAGCACTCCAACTGAGAATAAGGCATAATTTTTTTGTAGAATCCTCAAAACCATGCTAAGAAACAACAAAATAACTAACTCAAACCATTTACCAACTTAAACAACTCAAACTTGAGAGCTTACACAATATACTATCTCAAATTAGCAATTTAGACAAATTAGGCCACATAACCAAGCAACATCAAGTTCCCAAGCCCTTTACTCCATCCCAAGGCTACCAAAAAATGTATATATGTCTAAAAAGTATGATTAAACTATCTCCTAAACTTGATTCGAGGTATTTCAGTAAACACCTACTCAAAAACCCTTTATTTTCACTTCCAAAATATGACTGTCATAAGTCAGTCAAGCAAAATAGCATATAAATAATCACAAAACTTTTTAATTCATCAAACCTTCTCTTGAGAGGACTCAATACAACCTCTTGAAATACTATCACCCAAGTGGAATGTCAATTACTCAATCAAAATACAAAGAATTCACTGATCTCTATCAATTAAAGGTTGTCATGAGACTGTCATAGAAGGACAGTCAATATACCAATGGTCTCAAACCTATGAACTTACCAAAACCAGTCAAGAAAAGTCTCACAAAACTCCTAAGTACCTTTTAAAAGCATTTTTATTCAAGGAGAATCTCTTTTGCATTATCAAAACATAAAAACCTACTGATCGCTGCCCATTTTAAGAATTTCAAGTAAAATACAGACCTAGGGCTTCCTTAAAACTGTCTAAAACCAAACATTCAAGGCTTGCAACCTTGAAATATTTTAAAGTAAAATTTAACCCTTCTACTCACCAAATTCTATGAATTTCCAACAGTGAAAAATGGCGAAATTGAATTTCAAAGGCACACTGTATACCCTAGTTTAGGGTTTTGCCTGTTTGGAGAAAATTGCTAATAACTTTCTCTATTTACAATGGATTTAAATGAAAAAAAATGCATAATAATCTAGATTCATAGGGCCTTCATTTCAAAGGAGTAGGAGAGGATTTGACTAGCATTAATGGCCGTACAATGGCCTGCAACATAGAAAATACATGAAAATGTCAGAAAATAGGGTGTTTTATTGAATTTCTTCCTCATACAACTGTCCCAAACCTTCCTTGAAGATTGTGAGGCCTCAAAATTCCTTTTTAAACTTGAACCATCACCTAAATCTAACTTTTCAACTGCCTACCCTTTCATCTTCCACAAAATGTTGCATTTTTTCACTTTTCCAATTTTGCATTGACAACTTTTGACAATTGCAACTTCTACTTTACATGCTTAATGACAATGGAATTGGGGAGGTTATTTAAAACTCTAAAACTTTCTATTTTCAAGTGTTGCAGATGTGACATGTTTCCAATGGAATCAGCAAGGTTATTTAAACCTCTATAGTGTTCTATGTTCAAGTGTTGCAGCTGTGGTAGGTTGCCAATGGAATTAGGAAGGTTATTTAAATCTCTACAGTATTCTATGTTCAAGTGTTGCAGCTGTGATAGGTTTCCAATAGAATCAGGGGGGTTATTTAAAATTTTACACATTTCTATGTGCAAGTGCTATAGCTATGACAGGTTTCCAATGGAATGAGGGAGGTTATTTAAATCTATACACCCTACCATGTTCAAGTGCTGTAGTTGTGACAGGTTGCCTATGGAATCAGGAAGGTTATTTAAACGTTCACACCCTTCTATGTTCAAGGTTGCAGTTGTGACAAGTTGCTAATGGAAACAAGGAGGTTATTTAAACCATGACAATACTTTAGTTTTGAATGCTGCAGCTACAATAGATTGTCAATAGAATCAAGGAGGTTATTTAAACCTTTGAAACTTCCTATTATGTTCAAGTGTTACATTTGTGATAGGTTGACAATGGAATCAGGGAGATTATTTAAACCTCTACAACTTACTATTTTCAAGTACTTTAGATGTGATAGGTTGCCAGTGGATTAAGGAAGGTTATTTAAACCTCTACAATCTTCTATGATCAAGTGTTGCAGCTGCAACAAGTTGCCAATAGAATCAGGGAGGTTATTTAAACTTTTACACCCTTCTATGCTCAAGTGCTGCAACTGTGACAACTTGCCGATGGAATCAGGGAGCTTATTTAAACCTCCACACTCTATTATATTCAAGTGTTGCAGCTATGACAGGTTGTCAATGGAATCAATTTCAGATTGGGTTCTAGGTGCCAAATTGGGAGCCTTGGGATAGGGAATCGACATCCATCAAAGCATAAAGGATAGAGGATTTTTGTCAGATATTGTAGTTGCAACTGCTCTTGTAGACATGTATTCTAAATGTGGGATCTTAGACAAGGCACTTGAAGTGCTCAACAAAATTCCTCAAAGAAATGTGGTCTCATGGACTGCAATAATTGCAGGATATACACAAATTAGATCTGTTGAAAAGGCTTTAGAAACTTTCAAGAAAATGTAATTTGCAGGTTTAAAGCTAGACTCTGCAACCTTTGCCAACATCCTCTCTACCTGTTCCAAAATGGAAGCTTTGGAGTAGGGTATGGACATCCATCAAAGCATAATAGAAGGGGGATTTTCATCTAATATTATAGTTGGAAATGCTTTGGTTGACATGTATGCAAAATGTGGATGCATAGAGAAAGCATGTCAATTTTTTGACAGAATGCCTCAAAGATATTGCTAGCAATGACTCACTCCAAAAATAATCGATGGACAGTCTAATTGATTTTACATCCATAAATTGGATATTTGTTTTGTTGTTGTTTATCTCTTTCATTTTCTGGCACAACCCAAGCTTGTTCATTGAAAGGCTACAAAACATGTGTTGCAATATGTCAAAGGTACTCTTGACTATGGCATTATCTATCAGAGAACATCAGGTTTTAGGTTGAAAATCTATATGGGCTTTGACTGCACCACATCATTTGATACTTAAAGATTAAGTACTAGCTACATTCTCTCTTTAGGTTTAGTGGTCATTTCATAGCAAAGTAAGCTTCAATGCATTGTAGCTTTATCTTCCAATGAATCCAAACCCAAATAAGTTTTCAATCCCTATTGTAAAGTAAAGTCGCTATGTTGAATTTTGTGTGATCTCCAGCTTCCTTAAACACTCCACCTTTCCGTGACAATCAAAGTGTTTGAAGTTGATGAAGAAATTAGTTTATCATGCTCACACCAAGTACATTGGATATATTGCTACCTTTGAAATTTGGTTGATATTGGAGACACTTCTCTCTTCTACTACACATCTCCAAAGCAATCTTTTGATCTAATGACCAAATCTCTTGTTTTTATTCTGTTTGTTAAATTTCAAAATAAACTTGGGGTTGTTTCTAGTTCAGTTATCAAGGAGGGTATTAGATATAATATAACCCTTAGAAATATATGTCAACATTGGCATTTATTACTTTTGATTATGTAATGACACAAAGTAATTATATCTAGTTAAGGTAAGTTACACAATGTAAGTTACAATGATCAATGTAACTTCCCCATACATTAATAGTTGCACCCTACACAATTGGAGAGTGTGCTACAGAGTTGTCTACTTAGAAAGCCACATACATTCTCCTACTCAATTGGTAGTTGTTACTTGGGTCTGTGACTCTGTATCAATATTACCCTTTTGGTCCATACCAAAGTACAAGTTTATTTATTATTCAATGCTAATGTTGCATCTTAATAACCATATATTTGTTATGAATCAAAAAAATAACCATATATTTGTCTGAAAATATGTTTTCCACACACCTTAATATACAGAATCCAGCTACCTAATTTTCTGATATACATCATTTTAACAAAAAAAAGTTATTTATCATGGTTGTTTATCATGGCCTTGTTGAATAATGTACTTCAAAATTGGCCGCAAATAAAAATAAATAAATAAGGAAAATTTATTAAGAACTTACTAGAAATGAATTTAATTGAGTATTGAGGAAAGGTACTTGAGTAAATATGGGTTCCTCATCATTGACCTCCTTCACAGTAGGGATGCAACCACTATAAAGATACTCATTGAATATCATACCCGCAGTGTATAGTTTACAAGGAAAAAAACCACTGATGAAATCACCGAAACTACACATTTCAACTTTGATAGAATTTCTAGCAATCAACTGTTAATAATTCTCCACTAAAAATTGCAAAAACCTCTATATGATCTTTAGCATGCTAAAAAACTGTTGTGATCTCTTTACAATAAATCTTGAAAAAAGAAACCAACTGAGTAGAGTTAGCAGCATTCTTCAGAAATCATAAGAATTTGTTTAGTACACTAGCCATTTTGATGTCTTCTTGTAGTCTAAAACATTGTTTTGTATCATTGTTACATTGGTCTTGAGAGTGGTAGCTTAATATAGCTCCACAAAACAAAATCTGGTTTACCTATGTAGTGTAACAGTGAAATAGGCATATTTTTCTTTGAAAGAACCAAAGGGTGACTGCACAATTGAAGTGTATAACCACATATATTTTTGTAATATCAAGGATAATTTTTGAATCTTCCATGCATTCCTAATCTAAAAGGAAAGGTCTTTTTCCTAATCTGTATGCAGACATGCTTTTGACATTGTCAAAAAGAGAAAAACTTCCCTAATGATGCAAAGGCATGGCCAAGCAGTTCTAACTCTCCACATGAGAGAACAGAGATGTTGGAGAGCACATCAAGTCAATGAGAATAGAAGTGTAATGTGTTTTACTTTTAGTTTGTAGGATTCCTCTATTTCTCTACAGATGTGTGATAAATTCTTAGTGCAATGATGCAGAACAACTTTTGAAAAAAGAAAGTTGTGTCACAGTCCGCTTTCAATCCAACAAGCAAAAATCAAAGCTTAGCCTCTTGGAATGAAAATGCTTGTTCGCAAAACAAATGAATAAGAATGAGGTAGTTAAGGTGTTTAGAGTAATTTAGAGGTCACTTTTAGGGTTCCCTTGGGTGTGGGTCAAAGTCAAACTCCATAAAACATTTAAAAAATGCTCAAAAAAACACTTTTTGGATGCTTTACTTGACATGTATGCAAAATATGGAAGCATAGAGAAAGCATGTGAAGTTTTTGACAGAATGCCTCAAAGAGATGTCATCTCTTGGACTACAATTATTGCTGGATATGCACAAAATGGATTTGTTGAAAACGCTTTAGAAACTATCAAGCAAATGCAATTGGCAGGTATAAAGTCAAATTCCACAACCTTTGCTAGCATCTTTCCTACTTGTGCCAAAATGGAGGCTTTGGAATAGGGTATGAACATCCATCAAACCATAAAAAATAGAGGAATTTTGTCAGATGTAGTTACAACTGCCCTAGTAGACATGTATGCAAAATGTGGAAGCATAGACAAGGCATGTGAACTGTTTGACAGAATGCCTGAAAGAGATACCATCTCATGGAATATGATGATTGCAGGATATGCACAAAATGGATTTGTTGAAAAGGATTTAGAAACTTTCAAGCAAATGCAATTAGCAGGTCTGAAGCCAAATTCCACAACCTATGCCAGCATCCTCCCTACCTGTGCCAAAATGGGAGCTTTGGAGCAGGGTATGAACATGATGCAAGGGAGAATGATCTTCACCTTAACAACACAATCCAAGTTAGATAAATCATCAAGCAAGGTCACAAAACTTTGACTCAACAACTTTCCACTATAACCCTGCCTTCAACCTAGTAGGTCTGCAGATCTGTTTTTGCCAACTTTTCTCACAATTTTTCTTAACTACAAGGACTCTTGACAGTTTTGAATACCCCTTTGGGCCAAATTTAACATGTGCCAAACTCAACTAGGGTTTCTTTGGAGCAAAACACCCTAAAGCTTGATTCCACGCTCTCCCTAAAGACCAATTAGGTCTATTTTGCAAAGCAAGACCTCTCAAATCTCACAAGAAATTTTCAAAACCCACTCAGATCTTCTAGACTATCAATAAAAAGACATATTCATCGGGTTTTAAGTCTCCAAGTCCTCTCTATAACGCTGAACCAACAAACCCTTAATTTCCTTCAATTTAGCTAGGGTTTATTCAAACTCTGGGTTCCACAACTCATACAACCTTGAAAATGCCACCAACACACTTGAAATATCTACACACACTTAAAATATCATCTCATAGTCTCCACTCATTGTATTTCTTCAAACTTCGACTCAAAACCTCATATTTCATGCACTAAATCACTGTTTTCTTCAGATAGTCATAGTCTTCCCCCTTCAAACCTTCACACAATGAGAATCCTCCACTCTACCATCCTATTCCCATATACCTATGCCCATTCCATAGAGTTACAAGTGTGGCAGTATGTGGAATGGGCTCATTTCATGTTTAGGGCTTCAAAACTTGTGAAATACTCCTACTGGCCCGTCAGGAAAAGATTGCTCTGAAAACAACACTAATTTAATGCCTTTCCCTCAAAACAGATTCAAAAAAATGTTAAGACAAATATTCAACAATTTCCAAAGTTGTGTGAACAAAATCCTTTTGTACAGTCACGTAACAGTGACTGAAAGTTTGGTTTTCAATGTAAAAATATAGAAATTCAAATGAAATAGGGGTATATTTTATTGATTCTCCTTCTCAAAAGTTTCAACAACCATACCAAATGATGGTTACATGATTTTATACATTTATATCATGAAACTCCCTCCAAAAACCAACCAACTACTTTACAACTTCCCCTTGACTATTGAACTTCCTGAATTTTGCAATTTTGCAATTACAATCTTGACAACTTTGTTACTTTTGGCAACTTTACACTTTTTACCCCTAAACCTTCTAAACATCACTAGAATGACTTCAAAACATTATTTGATGGTCAAACATGACCTTATCTACCATAACCTAGAACTTGACTCACTAAACCCATAATAAGCCTTATTTACATATCTTGCTCTTGCAAGCATGATTGACAACATTATCACATTGCTTTACAAAAATGAGCACTAGATACTATTATAATGGTCTTTTAGGACCTTATTGACTCATTGCATGACCTTAAACTCATAGAAAACCTATATCAAACCAAACTTAAGAAAATTCAGATGTTCGTTGGTTAGTGCTCCCGCACCAAAACATCCATCAGAGCATAATGGATGGGGGATTTTTGTCGGATATTAAGGTTGGAAGTGCTTTGTTAGACATGTATGCAAAATGTGGAAACGTACACAAGGCACATGAAATATTTGATGGAATGCCTCAAAGAGATGTCATCTCATGGAATGCAATAATTGCAAGATATGCACAAAATGGATTTTGCAAGGATGCTCTCAAAATATTTGAATTAATGAAGCACTTTGAAACATATCCTAACATTGTAAGCTTTGTTTGTATTCTTTGTGCATGCAGCCATGGAGGTTTAGTGGATGAGGTATGTACATACTTCAATCACATGAGTAATGGTGTAGAAGCACCTGGTAAGTTCATGCATCAATGAGGCAACTTTAGATTTTTATATTTTTAAGCAAGTTATTGTAAATTTTTAGAAAACTATCAAAACCCTGGATTAGGGTAAACAGTGACATAAAATTTTGTGTTTCTCTCAACTTGACAATTGAAAAATTCTAATTCTTGGTAAAAAGAGTCCTCACAGCATGTACTTTCATGTTTGGAAGTTTTAGACCATAAGGTGAAGGCTAGTATGTGAGAGGTGAAAGTTTAGGACTGAAAATCTGTGTACAGTCCAGAAAATAGAGTTTCAAGGTGGTTATCATCTAGGGTTGGTTCAAATACTTGAGGAGAAGGAATTTTGATGGTTAAATAAGCATATTCAGGTCTAAAACAATATGTTTGAAGGTTTGGTAAAGAGTATTCAATATTAGAGCTTGTAGAATCAATAAGCCCTAGTGCTTGACTAGCCTAATTAAGCCTAAATTCTAGTGGGGACATTCATTTTTGGAGTTTATTTTCCAAAGAAACCCATGTTGGTTTTCATATATGTTTTAGAACCCCTTTAAGGGAATCCATAAAACTGATCACAATCTAAAAAGGAGTCCTACACCTTGAGATATCTCTGACAATTCCATAAGGCATGGCTACAAGGAATGTAAGCAATCAATGAAAGAATGTTAGCCAAAACAAGAAACCTAAGTTCCTGGAGTATAAGGTGAGTTTAGTCATGTTATTTCAAGCCTAGTAGAGCTGTCCCAAGTGTTAAATCAGTTATTTGTAGCATGGAAAGCATATTTGGGTTTTGTGGCTTATGAGTGCCATAGTTGCACATTGAGGATAGGTTGAGAGAATAAGTCATCAGTTGATCTGGAGGTTGAGTGTTTTGGAGCCTCTAATGAGTTTGAAGAAGATAATTCAACTTTTTTGGGTCAGAAGGAGTGAAAGCTCAAATTTGTGCCTTTGTAGAAGTCATTGTTTTGAGTAGTTTTCTTGTGAACTTGAAGGAATAGAAGGGATTGAGTCCCTGATTGTAAAATTTGTAATCATGTGAGTGATGGTTTCTTCCTTTTCATTGCATCAAGTAAGTAGTATTGCATTATGATTTAGTACAAGAGGAAGAAAACAACTATCTCAGTTTCATTAGACAAATCTCAAACCATTTCTTGTTTGTTTTCTCATCACTAGTTCAATTTCCCTTCACAAAAACTCAACTCAAATACTCAAATTAGCAAATAGAGTTCCAAACTTCAATATGACCATCAAACCACTTTTAACCTCTTGAAAATGACTGAAACAAAACAATTATGTTCCTTAAAACATCACCCAAAGATATCTTCATACACAAATTGTCTTCAACTTTCCATAATGGCACTTTTTGATCACCAAAACACAAACTTGAGTTTTTATTGCACAACCAATCAAATCCATGCTTAATTAATCTTCATATGAGTTAAAAAAACCAAATAAAACTCTTCACAAGGTCCAAGTACTCAGAATTCTTAATTTAGTTATAGTTCCTTCTTTAACTAGCCTATATGCTTGCAGTACTCCATTCACACTCAGTCAAAGATAATTTTTATTATACTCCTCATTTCAAGGCTGTGATTACCTTTTTGGACACTCATTTGAGAGTTTTAAAACATATCCAAAAATTAGTATATGTTGTTTTGAAAAGAAGTGTTCAAATTAGGATTTTCCCGTTCAAGCAACTAGGCCAATTAGGCCACTCTTACAAAGGAACACCCCTCAAACTTTAACCTCAACCTCTAACCACCACAAACAGTCTTGAGTTAGGTTTCCAATAGACCAAATACACGTTTTCAAGAAAAATTAGGGGGTTTTGTCTCACCAAAAGACCAAAACTCAGATTTTGCACCAAAATGGCTTGTAACCAAGGGTGGGTTATTGAAAGTACACCTTCCCAACTCCTCCCAACTCTGAAAATCACTCAAACACATCTAAATATACCTACACATACTTATCCAACCATTATCCATAAGTTTCCAAATGGATTTCTTCTAACCCTAGCCATGAGGGTCTTCAAAGAGAGCAAAAACCACACTGTAGCAGCCTAGGGATTTCTAAAAAAAAAGCATCAAAACTCATTTATTTACCATAAAACTTGGATAATCTTGAAGAGTATGTCCCTATAGATCTTCACACCAATTTTTAGGAGATTTCATTGGAGAAATTAAGAGTTATTGAATTTTTATCGCCTGCTGCCATCTTCAAATCTGAATCTCACCGCCTAGAGTAAATTTGATATATTTGGAGCAAAACTTAATGAAATTGCATGAAAAAAAATGGAAATGGAAGGTGATTGACTCTAATATCACTTAAAAACATTTATCCACACATTTGATCCTGTACAAATCTGTACAAGGGTCTGAAACAGTAAAATTATGTAGAAAATGCTTAAAAAATAGAGTTCTTCTTTATTCAATCTTTAAAATTCAATCACCCACAAGGTTTCAAACGTACAATGGACTTTTTAAAGGAATTTACAACATGAATTTTCACCTTCTAACTACTTTCTAACTACCTCCCATCGTTTTAGACTCTTATGACTCTTCATCTTCTAAATGTTGCTTTATGCAACTTTTACATTTTTTGCAAATTTTACCATATGTTGACACCTTTTAGAAACCTCTCCAAAAATGGACTTAAGACTTAAATAATGACCTATACATATGAGAAATGTTCCATGAGACCATAATACAATGGGGTATCATCAACATTTGATTGTCTTTCAAAATTTGTTCCTAGGACTCATTGGTGCTCCTGCACCACATTACACCTACAGTTGATCATTATGTGTACATGGTTGACCTTCTTGCCCATGTTGGCTATCTCGAGGAAACTCTAAACTATATCATTAAGATGCTAGTTAAACCTATGGTGGTTGTGTGAATTTATTTTCTTGCTGCCTATAAGTTACATATGAATATAGGCTTAAGTGTATTTACAGCCACGCTACTCTTCAATTTGGATCTTAAAAAATGTTGCGACTTAAACATCAATCAAAATTGAAAGTGTAGATCAACTTGCTCCAAATATTGGTGATTATGACCAATTGGTGGATGGCTAAACTGTTGAGTGGATTTATTCACCAAAGTGCAAACATCGCTGAAATCCACTAGTTCATGCCATGTGGACATATCATATGCACCTAGCCTTCTACTTTCCATCAATGGCCACAATTTGCTCCTCTCAAGATTGACACCTTCAATACATGGTTGAGGAGATTGGTAGCTCGATCTACTAATATGCTAAAATACACTAGATTGTGCCAAGTAGCCACCATTACCAAACAAGGACCCTAACACAAACTTGTTGCACCTCTATCCCAATAAGGATCATACACCTCAACATCCCTTTGAAAAAGGCTCCATTTTGGAGATGCCCATGCTAACAATAGAGACCTTTTTGGCAGATCAATATATGGAAGGCCACAGTATGATTCCAATGGAGAAGGAATAATATTAACAGGTCATAATGAGCTGCAATATTATTTGTCCCTTATGAATCAACAATTACCAATTGAGAGCCAGTTTATCTCAAAATTAGTAGATCATTTAAATGCAGAAATTGTCCTAGGTACAGTTCAAAATGCAAGGGAGGCATGCACATGGTTGGGATACACTTATCTTTACATTTGCATGCTACGAAACCCAGTTCTATATGGTATATTTGCTAATGCTTTACAGAAAGACAATACCTTAGAAGAGAGAAGGGCAGACTTAGTAAGCATAGTTGTGATTTTCAATTTAGTACATAGTAATTTTACTACGGTATTGTTAGACAAGTATGACCCTTGCATTTTACTTTAATGGTACTTGTTAGTGCTTCTAATAATTGAACTCTTTATGTTAACAAATACATTCAACTGCAACCATCTTGGACAAAAGTAATTTGGTGAAATATGATTGGAAAAGTGGATATTTCCAGGTTAATGATCTAGGACGGATAGCTAATTATTACTACATCACTGATGGGACAATGGCTACTTATAATGAGCACTTGAAGCCAACAATGGGTGATATTGAATTATGCTGATTGTTTTCATTAAGTGAAGAGTTTAAATATGTGACAATAAGAGAAGAAGAGAAGATGGAACTTGCAAAGCTCTTAGACTGTGTTCCTATTCTAGTGAAAGAGAGTTTGGAGGAGCCAAGTGCCAAGATCAATGTTTTTCTCCAGGCTTACATTTCACAACTTAAGCTTGAAGGTCTCTCCCTCACATTTGATATGGTGTTTATTACTCAGGTATGTATTTATATTGAAAACCTATGTAGCACAAATCATAACCATTTTATCAATTTATAAGTGGGTGACTTGAATTTTGTATCCTTTGTAATGCAAATGATAACCATTTTCTGCCTTTTTATAAGTGGGTGTCCTAAGAATTTTGTGTTGTCCACAAAAATCTAAATTTAGCCCTGAGGATGTTGTGCATGTCCACCCTCCTGCTTCTGTTTCTAACCATACAACCCATCCTTAAGTCCTATCTTCTCCAACTCATTCACCTTTTCTAGACATAAGGAATTTACAATTTGTTGTGGAAGTTGTTGGATGATGCACATTATGTAGTTCTAAATAAATTATTTTTCTTTGGTTATGTGTTGCAGAGTGCAGGTCACCTCCTTAGAGCACTTTTTGAGATTGTCCTAAAAAGAGGATGGGCTCAGTTAACAGAGAAGGCACTTAACCTGTGCAAGATGGTTGGAAAGCGCATGTGGAGTGTTCAAAGTCCACTCTGACAATTTAAAGGCATTCCAAATGACATATTGACCAAAATTGAGAAGAAAGATTTAGCTTGGGATAAATATTATGATCTTTCAGCCCAAGAGATTGGAGAGCTCATTCGTTTTCCAAAGATGGGAAAAACCATTCATAAGTTTGTGACAAATTGATTAAAAAGGACTGTAAATACATGGGTTTGAAAAGGATTGAAGTGCCTAAAATAAACCACATTTTGTCTGAAATGTAACAATTTAAACAATAATTACCTACTAAAAGCTTACCTCGAAAAGTGGTTTGTCTTTCTTAGCAGACCCATCCTCAACACGTTCTCCACACTTCTCCTTAGCTTCCTCCAACTGACCCTCATCAAAACCTTATTTTCAGGTTGTAGCTCGCCAAATTGCAGAAGTGAAAGGTCAATACCAACGAGGAAGAGTTTGGAGGAGCGGGAAACCAATACTGGCGGGGAAACTGCAACAAAAAAGTGTGAAAAACATCCCCAAATTTTTCTTTTTTAATTTTCTTTCCATAGGCGGGGAAACCAGTAGTGGCGAGGAGAGTTTGCTTTGTATTGTTTTGGTTTTATTTTTTCAAGATTATGATTTTATCTTTTTTAATTTTCTTTCCATTTCTATCTTTGTAATTTTTATTAGTTAAATTTTTTATTTTAATTTAATTTAATTTTATTATTATTTTTATTATTTTTCTTTCTTTGTTTCTTCTTAGTGTTTATTGTTTGGTCTAATATAATATTTATGTTTTCTTAATTTATTATTATAACATAATAATAATATATATTACTTATTAGCAATAATAAGTAACCTATTATTTAGCTTTTGGTTGTTCTTTTTTGCCTTCTTTATTGTATTATTTTTGTTACTTGTTTGCTTCCTTTATTAAGTTATATTTTCTGGCTTTATTGCTTGAACTTTTAAATTAGCATTTTTGGTATAATTATTTATTTTCTTAGTTTTTTGGTTGATTTTTTAAGTCTAAGGTTGTCTTTGGTTTGATTTTTTCCTCTTGTCTTGTCATTGACTTGTGTCTTATTTCCCATGCAACCCATCTTTCCTCCTTAATTCCTTTCTCTAACCTTTTTAGGCTTTCCTTGGTCTGCATCTTATCATTTTTCTCTTGGTCCTCTCTTTTTCATCCTGATGATGGATCATAGAGTGTTATCTGAAACGTTCATGCAAAAAACTAACACACAATCGAATCCAAAAATCTTTTGCAATTAACAATATTGATCCCAAAAATTCATTTAATCGTCTTGAGCTCTATAGAGGAGTAATAGTCATTGGATTATGATCAAATTCGAAAGAAAAAAGAATATAGGAGTAGTAGTCATTTATTTAATCATTTTTATTTGTCTGATATTAGTCATTTATTTAGCCATTTTTTTTTGTCTAATATTAGTCATTTATTTAGACATTTAGTTATGATTTTACCCAATTACCAAATTAGTCACTTATAAATGACCAAATTAGTCATTTATTTTCAAAATACTACTAGTGTTAGTCATGTGACTAAAATTTTTAGTCACTTAGTCATTTATTTGTCAAATTCTACTAGTGGTTGTTATTTCAGATTCTATTATCTACATTTTATGTTTAATCACTTTAACAGAATAAGGGTTTAAGGAATGCATGTGGATTTGATTACTATTGAGGCTTTTGATGTTTTAATTTGCTACAATTGATTCAGCCCCCCCTCTCAGTTGTCTTGTTCATTCAACAATTGGTCTTAGAGAAAATATAGATCTATGATTGGTGGACTGCTATTTCTAACTGCTACTAGATCGGACATCATGCATGCAGTTTTTCTTATCACTAGATTTCAAGAACCTAAAGAAACACATATTACAATAGTGAAGAGTATATTCAAATATTTAAGAGGCACTCCAGATTATGGATTTTGGTATCATAAGGATATTGATTTTATATTAAGTGCTTATACAGATGCGGATTGGGCTTTTTGTGTTGATGACATGAAAATTACAAGAGTTGGTGCATTCTTTCTTGGATGTAGATTAGTGTCATGGTTGAGTAAGAAGCAAGATTCAATTTCCTTATCCACTATAGAGGCTGAGTATATTGCAACAACATTATGTTGTACACAAGTTTTGTGGATGAGATAGACATTGAAGGATATCAAATTAGTATATCAACAATCCTCTACTCTTCTATTGTCTCACCATTTTTCTCATCTAGTTTATCAAACCAAATACTTTTAGGAGAGAGTTTCAAAATCTCTCTAGAGCATCTAGAGCTTCACTAATATTACTTTATCAATCCCCTTATCTAGTTGGTTTGGAGTATTTCCCAAGCCTCCTTTGCATAGTTAGTTGCCGCTATTTTAAGGAATATTGACTTTGTAAAGGCTACCTCTATCAAACTCAAAGATTTTGCATCTTTCTGCATCTTCAACTAGTTGTTTTGGTTATTTGTTAGGGTTGTATAGGCTATTGGGTCTTTCACATTTCTAAATCCATTAACCACAAGCTCCCATAAATCATTTTCTACCATGACAATTTTCATTTTCTTCACCCAAACATCATAGTTTTTTCCATTAACTGATGGTGGCTACTACCAAATCTTGTTTTCTTCTCTAGCCATCTCTAAAATTCAAACATGTCCTTAAACCTAAAAAACTATTGAACAACATAGTATAAACCTAGAACTCTATTACTAGTTTGGTGGGATAAATCCCAATCTACAAGCAAATATTACAAAGATACTAGTTTTTTGAATAAAAATCCAAAAAACGCACAATGGAGAGTATTGGAGGAGACAAACAACACTCAAAATGCCATACTTTTCATTTAACCTAAAATAACATTACAAGAAAAAAAAAATTAGATTATAAATATTTTTACTACTGTTACATATAGCTCATTTTTCTACAGCTATTTGGAGCTATTATATGTCACTACTTTTCTACAACTATCTAGAGTTTCTCACTATTCTCATCTTCTTATGGATTTGTATATTGTTGAATTGCATTCCCTGCTCTTGTATCCTTTGTTCTCTCTTCTTCACAAACTCTAATTCTACTACAAAATTCCCTTGTCTACACTCGCAACTGTTGTTGCTACAATTTTTTTGCACTACAAAAACTTGATGTTGCTAATGAAAATATATTCTTATCTTTCATCTCTGAAGTCTTGTCTCTACACAAAAATTCCCTCTCATATTCAAATTTACTTACTGCCATTTAGTTCACTGCCAATAACATAAATTTTTGCACCTAGGATTAGAGGGAAGGAAGGGTTAATATCCCAGAAATATTTTTGACAAGTTGTTTGATGAGCTCAAGAGAAAAATAAATTCAAATAATACATCTTCAAAAAGTTACCATTTTTTTTATTAAAAGAAATATTTTATAAAAAATTAATGGATTCTCACATTCTATAATTGAAAATATGAATTTATTTTTTGTTAACTAGCACTTGCACTAAAGGAGGTGCAATGGTTATGTCGATTGCAATTTATATAAAAAGTGTATTGGTGAATGTGTAGAGGGAAAGGTGCTTTAAAAGACCAATTCCAATCTATTTTTAAACTACTATCGAAAATGAAAAACAATTAAAAAATTATTTTCATCCCCTAACACATTGATATTACATGGAAATGTTAAATATTAACACCTTCAAAATCATACACATTTTTCCTATATTCTGATATTTTGGTGTTGAAACTTGGGAGGCCTATGATAAAACCTTTAACTGCAAGGTTTGGTTGGAAATGAAATCCATGAATTTAATAATAATAATAATAGCTTACTTGCATTCTCCCTCTCACCCCACTCTATAGTAGAGGTGTAAAACCCCATCCATAACCTAGAGGACTATGCAATACTGCGGAAGCACAACTAATTTTTTTTCTTAAAAGTTAAAACAAGACGAGTAAAGTATCCTACTCTAACCACATACATCCTCTAGGCTACATAACGCATCTACATGTGAACAACATTACTTATAAAATTTAACCAACCATAGCATATGAATTTTAAACTCAAGATACAACTTACAACAAAGCATTAAACCATTTCAAGATAAATCTAACACATAGAAATGTATTAAACATATTTCCAAAGATACAACACCATTAAATCCAATAATGAATAGATCATAATATTTTTACAATTACATCACAAAGGTTCACCTCAATACAAATGAGGTATTACAATTATACATATAGATTCACAGTTACAATGAAGAATGAGAAGAACAACTCCAGAGAACCACACGAGCTCCTCGAACAAGAAGAGAAACTCAACAGTGTAAGATGCACGCCACCCAACCATCTGGTACCCGTAGGCCCATCCCTCGTGCTAAGAGATAGTAACAAGAAACCAAGACAACCTATTACCTCTAGACACAGGCAATATACAAAAATACTCACATAATAGATAAACACGAATTAGGGTCACATTGCTTCCAGAATCACAAAATCAATTACCAACACAATACAATAAACTGACTATTGAAATAGGAGGAGTGTCATCACAAAGGTTGCATTAGTTATCCAAAGGAGATCTTCTTAGGTCTCGGCCCCCCTCTAGGGTTATCCTGGTAATCTCTTACGATTCTGGCCCCATATGCACATCAATGCAGAATCGGTTATCTTTCGAGAAGACAAGATAATGATCTAACCATTTCAGGCCTTCCCGACTCATCTCAAGTCTCATACAAGCCCTTGATCTAATGAGCGAGGCTAAATATCTTGTTATATGTGTTAAGCTAATAGATTATTTAATTTCCACTTGATTATACTGACTCCCACATGAGTTGTCCTATGACCACTTTGTGTCCCGGCCCTCGCTGAAAGCCACTCCCCTATCGACAACACATAACTCAAACTACATGCCAAGAGTAGACAGTGCACTAAGAACTGATAATAATAACCAATACACCTCAAAAGGTAACCCATCTCGACGGATGTCCAATACAGAAACCCAATATGTGCACTACCCAAGAAACTCAATGGATGAACTAAAGTTACCACAACCCTTTCACAATTACAACTCTGGAAGACTTAGATTTACATAATGACAAATACTTCCCCCCAGTACACAATTACAAAAACACGTGTTTTTCAAATACAATTCAATAAAATAACAAATACTATCCTTCGGATTTCCTAAATCCATTACAATCAATTCTTGCATATTAAAATACATCATCCAAAACACTATTTCAATTTAATAAACTAACAACGAAACAATTAAATATTCCACTTCCAAATCCCAACTGCTCTTAATACTTAACTCAATTTCCTTAATTAAATATTCAATCTTTCTAATAAAATCAATTTAATTATAAAACACCTACTTGTGCATTGCATGCATTAATTAACAACATAATATTCATTTAAATAAATATCATTTTTAAATAAATATATATATATATATATATCCTAATTACATAATCTACTTATTCTTTTCCAATGTTCATTTTAAAATATCTAATTGTGCATGTGCATGCACCTATTTAAAAATACAAATATATTTAAATATTCTAAAATTATATGCAATTTTTCTAATATACATTTTTAAATAAATATATATATATATTAATTTACAATTTTCAAACAATACTAATCATAAAAACCAGTCTGTTGCGATTTTAATAACTTTTTTTTGGATCTGATTTTCTCTGAAATTTTTACTGAAGGTGCGCCATCAAGTCGTTTAAAACATATAAAAAAATCAGCCCTACCCAGTTTGTAAATTTCTAGTTATGATTAATTTAGTGACTCACTCTTTCTGCTGTTTTGATTTTCAAATTACTAGAGGTTTCCAATTATTTTAGTTTTCTCAAATTTATCAAAAGATTTCATTTTCAATCCTACAGAGGTTTTCTAATTCCTCAAATACTTTTCTTTGAATTTTCTATTGTGTTAAAAATCATTCCCTACAAGGATCTAAATCTTTAACGGTAATTTACCATTTTCTACAGAAGAATAAATTCTATTTTCAAAGAAGAGATTTCTAAGTTTTGATTTAAATTCAACAGAGGTTCAATAATTCCACTATAATTTCCTTTTGTATAAATTTATTTCAAATACTCAATTTAACTTTTGTATAAATCTATTTCAAATACTCAATTTAAACAGAGGATCTAAATATGTTCTTCTACAAAGGTTCGAATTTTACAGCAATATTTTTTAAAAACAAAAAATTCTACAGTATTGAAAAATCCTTTCCTAAACATTTCCAATTTGCATTACAGTAATAAAATAAATTTTCAATACAAAATTCACAAAAACAGTAAAGGAACTTGTTGCCTCAAGAATTGTTGTTGAGATTCTTTGTAACTTCAAATTGCCAATGTAGCCAAAACTTCCTCCAGTAAATTTGCCTCTTTCCAGAAAACACACAATACACAACCAAGAATTCTACAACAAAATTCTAAAACAAATCTTGAGAGAGATCCACAATTTCCTCACCAATTTTCCACAACCCACACAAAAACTCTCGTGAAACAACTTTCTTTTATTTTCCCTAATATCTCTTCCGAAAATGAATTTTCAACAATTAGATAACAAATTTCTAACTCAGAGTTATTTCAACAAAATATCTTTTCCCTCAACAACTCAGATATTTTCTATTCACGTGCATTTAAATATAATAATACAATTTACTAATTGCAACCAATTTAAATATTCTTATTTATTTAATTACCATTTATTTTTAATAATAAAATTTACTCAACAACATAACCAAATTAAATTAATTAATTTATTTATTTATTCTAAAGCCTTCACAACAATAATTCATTTAATTAAATATTTAAATTAAATACACATTTAATCTACCAAATTAAATTTGCACAATAATGAAATACCCAGAACAACAATGATAAGACTACGACCAAACTCACATTGACAACACATTGTACTAGGGTAAAAGGTATGACTAGGTAGCCGTTACTATCTCCCAATATTACTGTTGAGTAGTGGGCCTCAGACCTATGAAACAGTGAAGCTAATGTCACAGCTACTACCACAATCCTGCAAACAAACAAATGTGGCACATGTATACAAATAGTAATTCATACACACCATGAAGAGAGAATTGCGGAAATCACAGGGCACTCGCAAGTGAGTGATGCAATACCGTTCTCTTCACCAATACAATGTCACATCAACTGACGAGATAATATATCAATTAAACTACCATAAACAAATATAACAATGTCATCACAACTAAGCATCTATGCAAACATAAAGCATATTAACAAAAATCATCATGCATATAATGTGTCATCACATCAATATAGTCTATCATCGTTCCATTGTCAGCGATAGAATAACCACAACATAAAACATAGTCTAACAAAGTATTTGAAATATCAAGAAAACATAACAAATCAGAGGGGTGTCACAAGAGGTTATAGTCATGGGGATCCTCCCTATAAGTCCTCTACATAGTCAGGTTTTGGAAGCTTCTTAATCTGCAGACTTCTTCTCACATGCCTTGTTAAACTCTCACTTATCACAACTATGGAGAAATTTGAGGGGGAAAATTTTACACTACTACTCCCTTGAGTTTTGATGGTTCTCTCTATATCATGGAGTTATTTAGCAAGTCATAAACAAAAGGTAAGGAAAGAGTAACTAGTTTTTTTCTTTAGAAGCTACTTGCTATTACAAGTTATAGATGAAATCTTGAAGGCGGTTTTATTGGTATTATGCATTACTAAAAACATACTTATTTTTTTTTTTCTCTTTTGATATTGTAGATTGGAATGATTTGAAGCCACCTAAACTGCTTTCAAGAGTAGAAGCTATGTTGTATGACCTGACTCAAAATATTTGATGATATTTTCTACTCATGTTTGAGACAAGCTAAATGATAGAAAGAGTATTAAATATTTTCAAAAAAACTAAAAAAATTAACAAAATAGCCAAAAGAAAAAGCTCCTTTCTTACACCCCTTTCTAACCAGAAAGTGAAAGCCAAAATGGCCTTCCAATCCCCCTTGCAAAAACAAGAGAACTTTCTCACTCCACCCACTTTATTATAGTTGTTGGTTTATTCCCAGCTATATATGTAAAATACGAAATTTCAACAAAAAAAATTTCACAAAGGATGATAAGTAGATTCAGAGAAACAACATTTCTCACATCTCACAAATGCCTTTTCCTCGTTTACCAAAGATACACCACCAAATAACACTTCTCACCTTCGACCACCCTTTTAGATGGGTAGGTTGTTCAACCATTCCAATAGGTAAAATATATTTTCACTTATACCAATTTCTGCAACTCTTTTTCTTAAGGCTACTTTAGTCTCAAGAAAATACATAAAGTCCACGAAACAAAACTTCTCTAAGCCATTTTATCAAACACAACGCCCACCTTCTCTATTCTACCACATTTTGCATAAAATTCACCATCAGCAATTCACTGCCACTTTAGAAAAATTCACTGTTCACCACTAACAATTCACCATTAGCATGATAGACTGGGAGAAGAAACACACATATATAGAAATAGACAATAAGACACAAGAGAACTCAGTAAAACCTTAGTGCAACTACTAATTGTAAGGAAATCTAGGAGCACATCTAGTGAAAACTCCATACAGTAGTGCCTTCCGTAACTTTCATTTCAATTAGGTTGCCTCAAAGACACATACAACTATGTCCAAATCTGCGAACATACACGGTTAATTTCCACATTGATCCCATGCGAGGAGAAAACACATGTAAATTCAACATCAAACATTAATAGGTCTACTACGAACCAGCGGAGACATAAAAAGATGAGAACAAAAGAAAACTAGAACACAAGATTTACATGGGAAAATCCTTTGGATAAAAAACCCCACACACTCCAGATCAAGCCATTGTATTATTCAACAACGAGAATGGTTACAATACAAATTCGGGCTCATAGCCTCTTGAGAGATTCATCTTGTTCATTAGGATACATTTGGTAACATACTATCACACGAGATCAAACATGGCATTCATGAGTCGGTGAGATTCAATGACATAACTCTACCTCTCTCACTCTCTGCCTTGGCCTCATGGCTTCGACCTGTCAGCTAGCCACTCGTCCTTTCTCTATCAATCTCTCTCTGGCTCTCGGCTCTTCAGCTTTCTAGCTTATCAACTTCCTTCTCTCTTGCTCTGTGTCTTCCCAAAACGTCCAATGCATACATATATGCATACATTCTCAACAGTCAGAAAGCAACCTCTAGCTTGACATCGTTATCGACTTGAAGATGTTTCCACTTCCTCGTGTAAATTTTTCCTTTCCACACAGAAACGGTCACAACGGTCTCATAGCAAAACGGTTCACTCTGCCCTCTCGGATTGGTCCACATCAAACCACGTTAGACAACCTTTACTCAGTCAATAGTGATCAACTTGTGTCACATGTCCTTGAGACACAAGAAGTGTCTCCCTGATGCCACAAGACTGGTTTACACGTTGTTGCCAAGAGTCGTCTCCATCAGCAAGAGGTTCCACCGAGTTCACAAGTTACATCGACCGCAGTATGCACATCAATGAGACTAACGCTATCGCCAAGAGATCATATCGATTCTTCAAGTCATGCCGAAACCCATTTTATTCCTATCGGAATCCATCTATTGGCAAGAGTCACCTTATTGGCATGATCGGCAGGGCCTCTCACCGACCTCCAGTTGAACTCATCTGACAATGCTATCGCCAAGACATTCAACTGTCACCAAGAGGTTTCACCGAGGTCTTCAAGTCACATAGACGTGAATGTTCTCATCGGCAAGACTATCGTCTTTCGCCGAGACCTCACACCGAGCTTCATGTTATACCGAACTCTGAACAATAGTTGTCAAGAGTTACACCGAATTCAGATTCCATCGGCAAGACAATTGCTCTTTGCCAAGACATCACCCTGCAGGTTCCAAGCCACCCTGATTCAATCTTGTCGGCCAGACTTACTGCTTTTGCCAAGACTTCATACTGAAGCCTTTAAGTCATATCGATGTGTTCCACTGTCGGTGAGAGAATCAACCTTCGGCAAGACATCTTACCAAGGCTTCCATGTTATCTCGAAACAACTGTTCGCCAAGAGTCACACCGAACTGATGACCCCACATGCTGTCGGCAAGACTTCTAATATTCAATGAGACATCATATCAAAACAATACGTTACACCGATGACCCCTAACACTGTCGCTGAGACATCTCCCGGTTGCCAAGAGATCATGCCGATAGGAACAAGTCATACCGATTTCTTCATCGGCCAGACAAACTAAAGGTCATGTCGATATCGACAAGACTTCCTATCGTCACCGAGACTCTTGAGTTAGCCCGAGTGTATACCATCGGTGAGACATTCCTTAGTCGCCAAGAGATCTTCCCAAGAGTTCAAGTCACCTCGAACTAGCTTATCGGTGAGACTTCTCCCGGTCGCCATGACCTCCTGCCGAATCCATTTGTTATCCCAAAGACTCTAAGTTGGCATGAGTCTCCCCGAAGCCCGATAACAAACCCTTATGTCGTCGAGACATTCCACTCGATAGAAGATTACAGCGAAGGCCACAAGTCACAGCGATAGGCTTATTTGGCAAGACAAAAGCATTGTCTTGGCGACATGAGCAAAAACACAAGGTAAACTGCCAGTCAGCCAGACAATAGAAATGTCACAACGACTAAGCTTTCTCAGAGGTTTCAACCTATGAAATTGAGACATATTTTCCAACAATCTCCCACTTGACGAAGATCACATAGTCACCTCCAAAGCAACCAGGAACTAAGAACACACTAGCTCGACTAGTTCAAAACCTGCAAAACTCAAGACACCCAATCAACATGATTCCACAGATAATAGTCCATTAGACAATTTGTAACAAAGACCAGACAACCAACTGCCACTCACTGACCAACAAAACAACTAATCACAGCCCTCCAAGAAACCACATAGATCTCAACATGCTCTCATGTTCCATCAAGAATTCTACTCCAACATCCAAGATGTCCACCATTCAAGCAACAATCTTGTCATCTTCCACTTGTGGAAGAAAGGTACATCGCCAAGGTGCATAAGCACCATTCCAATGAACACAAGCAAAAACTCCCAGTGATATGACCAACAAGATACTGCTACCACTTCATTGTGCTCAAACGCTATACAGAAGTAATATCAACTTCAAAGCTTCAAACAGAACACAACAGTGAAGTCATTCTCCAGAAACAAGATAAACAACACATCAGTTAGAACAACAATCCTGACTGATTGCTCCCATCCAACTGATAAACCCACGTGACTGAAAATAGCACCCACAACTCGTGCTATACCATCCAATCTTACATGCCTCAAAGGTATAAGCATTAGTAAACTCATGCTGCTCCAAAAAAAACCCATCAACAATGAATGCAAGCTCCAAGTGCCAACCAGTCGAAGAAGACCAAACACAATAGGAACTCCCATTGTCCGAGTAATCCAAAGACATCACAAGTTTACCAATTACAGCACATAGAAAAATGTAACCATGTAGTACCAAGGAAATATCCACAATGACATGCAAAACTTGCAACAAACTGCTACAAGAAACATTTCTCTCATCACAAACCTTCACGGCCACAGAGAGAAACACTGCCCATCATCTTCCTATAGAACATCCTCCTACATACACTTCTAATAGCCAGCTGTGCCAAGAATGATCTTCTTCACATCCCAAAAGAAAGCCTTAACAACATCCATCCGTTCAATCACCAAGATCAAACCAACTTCTAATATTATGTAATCAATATGGATGTAAGCTTCTCAAAGAAGATCAAGCTAAAACATTTCCCATTTCAGGAAATCAGCCCATACATCATCTCCTACCAATTCTCATCAGTAAATGACATAACACAAAAACTCAAAGAGATAAAACAAACTGTACAACTTCCACTATGAATCCTTCAGAACCAAATGTTAAACTAATTCAAGAATGATATCATGAAAGTGAACAAAAGATACATCTGAAAGATATAATGAGCCAAATACCTCTCAGATAAACTGCCGAGTAGACCAAGAGTGGGAACAAGAAAACTCCTTCAAGATGTATAAGCCATCATGACTAATCTAAGAGAAATCTCCTCATAGGTCTCTTATTGAACTCACGTTCAACCTAGGTGTAGGCTTCTCAGACTTTCTGCTAATAAAATTTAACAAGAGTAACAAGCAACAACACATCTCTCATAAGAGAAGAACAACCTCACCTTATTCTTCATGTATCCATGAGTACTATCAACTGACCATCTCATGCTAAACTCCATCTGCATTACTGCACTATCATGAAGTATCAAGCAAACAATCAAAGCACCCAATACACAAAGAATTACCAGACCATTCTCAAAGCTCCAATCATCTAAATTAGGAACTTATCATGACACCATGATCTACACATCCCCATAGGAGATACCATGCTTTAAGTGACTCCATGATTGTCTCAAGTACAATGCACAATGCTAAATCTCCAGTCACAAACAAGAGTATACCATGACATAAAGCAAATAGACTTAAGAACAACATCACCTGTCAAGCACCACCAACACCTTAGCCAAAGACTCCAAGTGTCCTCCATGGTTCCAAGATGTTTGCACATCTTCAAATAATGTCCATGAAAAAGCGCAAGAACCCTTCTGCAACACTATAGAAGACCATTCACCACCATGTGATGGATCCACAGTCATTGCTAGAGCTCCCACTGAAACATGACACCTGAGCTTTCCAAGCATCATGACCAACTGTTTCAAGTTCTCATAACTGACTATTCAGGTACTCAATAATATCCATCCTCTTATCTCAAAAAAATCACACCAATGCACAAGTGACCACAGACAAGGCCAGCTAACAAATCTACACCACCAATGAATCAACCTCGTGGATAAAGACAATCCACATCCAAGTTATCTCACTGCAGCCAATGGGTAGCTAATCCACCAACCGCATAACTCGTAGATCACAAACATCGAACATGCAAACCCATTATCACATTGAAAACTGCAACAATGAGATATCAAAGTGAATAACCACGTAGACAACATGACTCAAACATCAAATCATGCCAGATCTTATTTTCCAATCATGTCCACACCGAGCACCATAATCAAGGAACCCACAAGCATTGCCACAAGAGTGTTGAGTGACAAAACACTTACCAACACTCCCATGCAGAGAAAGAGTCATACCTCCTCATAACCATGCACCAAGCATGTATGCAGACCTACAACTATCTCATCCAGCAACACCCCAAAAGGCCAATGTCTAGACAATAGCTTAATAGCAACTCCACATGATCACAAGTTTTGCTTAACCGTGTAAAACCTGCAAAACCAAAGAGCCATGCAAGTAAAAATCATCCTTAGAAATAAAACAACAGTTCAAGAGAATCCAGGCCCCTTTCAGGCCAACTTTAAACCACCACCATGTACATGCATCCGAGAAAGAGAGAAAGGCTATTTCAGAAGCTTGTAAATCATCTAATGATTAACTCCATAGCCTTCAAACATTCGAGGTTAATAGGAAACAATGCTTTCCAACACCAGGAACCACCACCTAGCATAAGCACTCTCTTCCATGACTGAGAAACAATCTCAGCTTCTCCATATCACCCAGGAGCCTATCAAACAGACACCAATATGAAAGCTTTACTGCTACACAACCACA
>VDFB02298844.1:0-46588 GCA_007258455.2 Sequoia sempervirens | reverse complement strand
AATTGCCAGCGGTTGTGCGTTTTATGACCTTGCAAACAAAGGGAATGTACAGTCCATAGTAATGTGGAAGAAATTTATAATAGGCTCTCCATTTCATCTAGTAGATGCGAGCTTTCTGCAAGACTCAGCTTCAGATCAAAAGGTCTGCATGCAGAGATATCTCAGGCTACTAGGGCCTCTGGGATGTCACATCCCGCTTCTGCTTCTTTGCCTTTGCTGCTTGCTAAAGCTTTGCTTAGGTTATCCTTTCCTACCACATATGTTCTTCTAACTCAAGTGGCCATGTCAAGTTCTTTGCAACCCATATTCCGTCTCTACATCTTCCAATGTGTTACTCCTGCACATCATGCTGGTGTGTCTTCCTCACAAGTTACAACAGAATCTCTTGACAGCCACTTTTCTGGCAGTTCCTTTAAATTTGTCTTTGATGAGACATGATCACAGTTAAATTGAGTGTGTGTGTTACAATCAGCTGCCCATCCTGAATTTGGGAAGTGAACTAGATGGAGTCTTATTGAGCTTGAACACAAGATAGACAGTCTCATCCACAAGATTGATCCTTGCCCATGTCCTATTATTCATAAATCACAAGGCAATGAATGCTTGTAGTCTGCGTTGTTTAAGTTTCAGCTAGTATTTTTCAGGTTTGGTTATTCATCCTCTTCTATTATCAGCCTTGGCACTGTAGAAGAGAACCTTGCATGCCTAAGCTTATGGAGGGAACATCAAATGGTCAGCATGATATTACATGCTTTGTATTTAGACTTTATAAAAATCTTTGCATGTGAAGGCTTTAAGAATTTTAGTGTTAGGTTTGATGTGGGATATCTTACTTTGTGGATGAACCTACAGACTACAGTACAATTGTTGTTTTTTGTGTAGTGCAATCATGAGATGATATGCAGGTCTTATTAAGTTATCTGCATTTTGTCTTTCTTGTTATATTATTATTATCATGGTTGGAAAGCTTGGACTCAACATGTACTCGGAAGCTCAAAATTTTGACTTGGATGAGGGACTCAGCAAATCTTGGTTAAAAAAACAACACATAAATTATTTGAGAAAACAGAAATTAATGCATTTAGAGAACACATAATTCTAATCTGATCATCAATTTGTCATAATTCAAAGATTATATATGTCATAGTCAGAGTTGTGTGTAATCAGATATACTGAGTTTGGGCATCATAGCTTGACCGTGTGTTTGGGATGATATTGAAACTGATGGTGAAGAGTGTGAACCTTGCAGAATGTTTCAGTAATCACCTTCATGGATCAATAAAGAACAATCAGTCAGGGCAGGCTTAAGCGTTTTATTAAGATGGTAATGGAAATTGTTAAATGAGGGATTACCATGTCATAAATAGTCAATAACCTGATGCAGGTATTAAAATAATATTTAGTATTTATTTAATTAATGCTCAATGTTGTATAATATTGTAGATAAGATCGTTTCTTCGATCTTCTGCAGTTTCTTTTTAGAAACTTGCCATTCTTTGTAATCTTTGTACATTATAAAGAGATTTCATCTCTAATGTAAATAACATCAAATTTTTACCATTTGCCTCTTGTAATATGGTATCAGAGCAGGCGAGTTGATTTTTTTAAAAATTCGTGGAATTTTTTTCTGAAAAATAAAAATAAAAAATCAAGGAGTCGAATTGCATCTCTTTCTCTGTTAAAAATCGAGGGTTCCTGTTTGTAATTTTTGTGAGTATTTCCTCACTGAAAATCGCGGCCCTCTTGCTGCAAATTTGTGGAGGGTTCTTTGTCTGTTTTTTGGAAGTCGTGTTTCTGGGTGCAGCTCTGCAAAAATCCGCTCCATGTTACAACAGCAGGAGGAATGTTCATGATGTGGCCTAAAATTACTTAGTTACTTTCATGGTATCTACCTTGGTGGCTCCTATCAGATCAATTGAATTTAAGTTGTATAATAATGGGAACAATTTTTTGAACATCTGCAAGTCAAAAACAGTGAAAAAAATGAGTGAAAACTGAAATTGGGCGTGTGAGTTTACTTTTTGGCTGCAAGTTGCAGTAAGTCCACATTAACCAGGGTAAGTCTATATGAGTCATCAAACTATTAAAACATTTACTTTTCAGCCTTTTGATTAAAAAACATACCAAAAAGCTAAGTTACCGGATACTTTAGGGTTTTGCTATTGAATTTGTGTTAGCATATTCAGTATGTATTGCATATGGATACCTCATTGACGTATATTGCATGCAGAAAAAACTTCATACTGCATAGGTATGGCTAAGATATGATAGTGCCATTTCTTACCTATAAGTTGATAGGCACAACCAAATCTAAGATACATCCAATCACAGATCTAGTATTTTAAGGGAAAAAGTATGTTACCATTTAATTATGTCTACTTATAATGGGTGAAAATTGACTAATTTTTGGTTTTGGACAAGACATTAGTACTGCCATAAAAATTTCTCCTTTCTAACATGAATAAAGCTTAATGTACAATAAAGACTCATAAGGAGGCAATCCAGATTTAATTGGGAATATTCGTGGACTTTTGAGAAGCTTTGAACCCTTTTTTGGTGGGAGCTTTCTAGAGATAAGCCTATTCTTGACTGGTCTCTTAGCTATGGTACCTTTATTGTCAGCCATAAGTAGGCAATCCAAATTTCCAGGTCAGATTAGGGCTCTAAATTTATGGGTGGAGATTGTAATAGAGTGGAGCCCATCTCCTATAAATTGGTTAAAAGAAATGCCAAGGTGTGGTGGACTTTATGAAGCATTGGGCTCACTAGGTTTATGAAAAGGGTTAATGGGTATGAGTTATGACCCCACCCTTTCCATGGAATGTGTGAAGAATTGGAGCTCTTGGGTGGTGAAGATGAGGGGGGTTGAGTTTGAAGTTTTAGAGGAGCTTATTGCTTAGATTACACACCTCCTGATAGAAGGAATGAAAATTTACAAGGATAGGCATAACAAGGAGGAAGTGCTTTTCCTCTTTTCTCGAGAGATGGCGAGCAAATGAAGAGGCTTCATACTGGATATTCTAGAACTTCATTGGCCCACCCTTGTGATGAGGTGCCACTTTAGATAATGTGGTATGCCACCCTTGAGGGGCGTTACAAAATTATTTACGCTTTTCATTTGATGCTGTTGAACCATTTTTGCCATTGTTGTTTTGTTAGTTTTTCTTTTTTCTTCTTGTCTTCTCTTGAATATGCAGTTTTGGAGTTTAAAAAAGTTGTAAGAGTTGGTATAGGATGCTCTATACTATATAAGATTTGGTTGAAGCTGTAGCCACCCAAGATCTAGGAGCTTCAATGGAAGCACAAGAGAGATCAAATATGAGAGAATAATGCTGTTCTATCAAAGAATGAAAATGATAATGGATTGGGATGATTGGAATGATTGAGAATTCAAAGAGACATAGGATTACATAAGATTATGACATGTCTTAATCTTATGACTTGAGGTATAAAGTGATAAGCATCCTATGTGTACCATAACTAAACTTGAGTAAACTATTGTGAATAGAACCTAGGTGATTAACCAGTTAGGTAAAACATCTCATTCACACCAACACCCCCTTTAAGTGCAACATAGGGAGAATGTACAAGATGCAATGATGCAAAAATGGGTCTTGGCTACGAGGCCACGTTAAGTACCCATGTACAAATGAATCTCTTACAAACAGAGAAAAGGAGAAAACCTAGTGGGACAAAATTAGTCTCCACAAGAAAGAAAATAGAAAATGTTGTCAAGAATAATGAGAAGTACAAAACCCTATGTGAGGAAAAAGTCCCTCCCATAAGAGAGAAGAGAGGTCATATAGCCTCCCCTCAAAGTATAATCTCCTACAATGATGGTAGATGCTCGACAATGAATGCAAAAGATGATCTAATCCCGTCAAACAACATTCCTCCCATTAGGAAGTAACAAATCCTAGATTGTATGTAGGATGTCTTCCCATTCCTGAAAGGAATATGAGGGAAGAAAGATCAACATATGTGATGTCTTTGAACTCTGCTCAAGTCTCCCCATGTTGATGCCCAAAGCTTCCACAATCAAGTTAGATGTTCCAAGACACATTGATGGAGATGACAATCTAGAACCTTGTGGAAATAAATGTAGAACATAATCCAAAGATGAAGATGACTCCTCCAAATGTTGCTCAAGGGTCTCCACACCAATGCCAAATTGTGACAAATGATGATGTAGAAAAGGAACAAGAAGGTCTAATAGTTCCCTCACATCAGCTAAAAAAGATGATGCAACTCCATAGGAGCTAACATTAAAGAGGAGATGAATATCCTCAATAGTGTCATCCAAGTCTGCAAGTTAGGACTTGCAAAACAAAATTGTAATGTTTGTCAAGTACTCATCCCAAGTAGCTATATTTGGAAGATGATGAATGTCCTACTACATTAAATCATTAGAAGCCACAGACGTTGCAATACTAGTCTCATTAGAAGCAACAATAGATGGAGAAGATGGAATGTTAGCACATGTCTCTAGAACCTCAGTAGATGAAAGGACACCAAGTTTAAATGACCATACTATGCCTCCTCAAAAGTGTCCACACTAGATGCCTGAGTGTGTGCATCAACCAAAGGAACAATTGGAGCAAAATGTTAGGTGTACACTCAAGATTGATGATCAACCTCCCCAATTGCTATAATATCTCCGCTTTGCAAATCCTGAATAACGACAAAATCTGGTGTGAACTCCATTTTTCCATACTCCACCATGTGTGATTTGATAGATAGAAAGGATACTCCACCATTTGTAATCTGATAGATAAAAAAGATATTAGTTGACAATGATGGAACACAAAGAACATCATTAAATGAGCCTTTGTCTATGTCAATAGATTTTATCCCACAACCATGCATATATGCGTTGTTAACCATTAGGATGTGTGGTGATGAGCAAGACTCAAATGAAGAGAACATATTCTGTGATGAAGCCATGTGATGAGAAGCTCCAAAATCAAGTATCAACCCGTAACCCTCGTGGTTCTCGATTCAAACCCTAACCGATATTTTGAGGTTTTGCAAGTTTTGTGATTTTTGTATTTTTTTGTGTTTTCGTGCAAATAATAAAATATGCGATTTTGCTAAGAAATGCAAATAAATTCTAAATAAATTCAAGAACTCAAAATAAGCCTAGATCTTGATCAATAAAGGTAGGCGCTTCATTATATTTCACTTCCAGATGATTTACAAGAGCCAGATACGAAGTATGAAGGAAATACAAATTATTTAAATAAGAAAAACCTGGTTTCTTTAATGGCGGCTGCAGCTGATAGAAGAAAGTACGGCCAGAATAAATGAAGGATTCTCTGGGCTCGAAAATCAATGCACAACCTCAGTAGACCAAGGCGCCCAGTGTCCAAACACCAGAAGCTGAGAAATACAGGCGTCCCTCTGGAGATGAGAAGGTACGGCCAAGAAAGTACAGAAAAGTACGGCTGACAGCAGTAAAGGACAAAGTACGGCCTCCAATATATATTGCCAGATCTCTGAATAGATTCCTCTGTTGAAGTCGCCTCAAAAGGAAGATGATTTTCTCTGCTAATCTCTGAATAAATAACTCAATATACCCAATCTGTGATCCCTGGATGAAATCACCAAGTGCAAGCTTCAATTGGTATTTCACAGCCTCAGTCTGCCTAATCTCTAAAGAGTTTTCGTTCTCCAGAAACGATCGTCTGCCAGAAACCCTAGGGTTTGCAAACTCCAATGCTCAGAGCAATAAAGACAAAATTGAATAATAATCAAGATAGTTCGATTTTGTCTTGAGAAGGAATATATATGCCTTGAAGAAATTCGACCCAACTCTCTTTTAAAATAGTCATTTAAATAAATGATTTAATTTGCACTTTTAACTTAGGAGAAATAATTAATTATTGGCGTCCCCTTTTTTAATAAATATAAAATACTCATTAAAGTCACATTTAATAATTTATTATAAAGTATAATAAATACTTTATAATTAAGCCAAATAATTAAATATTTAAATATTTCAATAAAGTGACTTTATTATAAAGTCAAAATATTAAATATTTAATAATCCATTAAATACTCCTTATTTCTCCGTCTAATCAACCAACTGCTGAACTGGGTCGATTCTGAGCTGAATGGCTGAACCAGGTGCCCTGCCCGAAATAGCAGCTTCCGCCTGACCTAACTTTCTAAAAATAGAAAGTTCCCGAAAAAGCACTCTGGAAGATTCTGCGAAGGCCCAACCTGACACAACCGCAAAACTGGAGCTACCAAACACTGAAAGCAATCAGCCTCGTGATGATCCTTCACTCACTTACTTAGGATCGAATGATAGGCTAACCTCGTCACCAGCTGTGCTGACTAGGATGGGGACATGACAGTCCGCCCTCCCTGAAATTGCTTGTCCTCAAGCAATCTCAACTCTGGATGCTGTAAGATCTCCTCTGGCTCCCATGTAGCATCCTCAACTGGCAGATCTCTCCACTTGACCAGATATTCCCTGATCACACGCCTCCGTAGGTGTCTCTCTCTCATCTCGAGGATAGTCTCAGGTACTAGTATCAATTTCCCTTCGTCATCAAGGGGTGGCAAAACTGGAGAAGGTATAACATGCTGACCCAATGCCTTTTTCAGGCGAGAAACGGGAAATACATTATGGACCTTGCTATCAGCTGGCAAGTCCAACTTCCATAAGCACCTCACCACTGGCTCCCACAACACGAAAATGGACCATAGTATGGTGGTTTAGTTTTCTCAGCCTCTAATTTCCTTCTCCGCAGTAGTAGATCAATGATACGGCCGCAACATGAGGTACACTATATCACTCCACCTCAAAGGTAATATTAACCTTTCTCGGACAAGATACCGCTTATGCCGCATTCTGCGTTCGCCGGATATTGTCTCTAGAGACTCTCAAGATGTCCTCACGACTCAGATCATCCCCGTGACTGCACTTTGTTATCGCCAAAATCAAATCCAAAAGGTTGGGCGCTTCATACCCATACAAAGCCATAAAGGGTGTCATCTATATCGTCATGTGGTGAGTCGAGTTATAACAATACTCGCATAGATAGATCCACCTCACCCAAGCTCTCTGCTGTCCAGCTATATAATTACGCAAATAACCTTCCACCCACTTATATTGACATTGTCATTCGTTTATCTCATGGATGGTAGCTGTACTCGTGTCGGGCTTCGTCTCTGACAAAGCTCGAATAACTCTTTCCAAAAGCGTTTATGAACTGACCGTTTCTTATCATTACTATCGCCCGAGGTAAATCATGTAGCCGGAAATCCCTTCAAAATAACTCGCAGCTTCCGCGATGCTCAAAGTAGTAATCGGGAAAAAGTGGGCGTATTTAGTCAACCGATCCACCACTACGTAGATGCAATCTTTACCCTGGGCTTTCGGCAAACCCGTGATAAAGTCCATCGATAGACACTCCCACTTCCTGTCAGGTATCGGAAGTGCCTGGAGCAATCCAGCAGGATAAGTGTGCTCCTGCTTGTTCTGTTGGCACACAGAACACTCACGAACATACTGCAATACATCAGTTTTCAGCCCTTTCCAAGTAAACCGTTCCCGAACCATTTTGTAAGTCTTATAGTATCCAGGATGGCCTGCCATAGGAAGGTCGTGAAAGGCTCTCAAAACTATAGTCCGCACCTCAGAGTCAGGAACCAAAAGAATCCGCCCCTTGTAAATGATCAAGTCATCTACAACAGTATACCTGTCGTCCTGCTCTGTCCTGTCAACGATGCTAGAAGCCCATGGGTTCTTAGCATACTCAGCCATAATCCGATGCCTCCAATCCTCTGTGATCTGTGCTAAGGCATTCAACTGGGGTCTGCGAGACAAGGCGTCAGCTACAACATTCTGCTTCCCCTTAATGAAAGTGATATCGAAGTCATATGACTGCAGTTTACTGACCCATTTTTGCTGCCTCTCATTCAAGTCTCGCTGTCCTAGGAAATGTTTCAGGCTGTTATGATCTGTGCGTACACTGAATTTGCTGCCTACCAGGTACTGCCTGAACTTAGCAAATGCATGCATAATGGCTAACATCTCCTTGTCATAAATACTATAAAATCTCTCAGGACCCCTAAGTTTCCTGCTCTCAAATGCAATCGGATGTCGCTCCTGCATCAAAACGGCACCAATGCCCTCTCCTGAGGCATCACAAAATAAGTCAAATGACTTCGTAAAGTCAGGCAATGCTAGCACCGGACATGAAGTCATGATCACCTTTGAACTGCCAAAGCACTCCTAAGGCCAGGGTGACCAAAGGAGCCCCCTTCTTCGCCAAGTCAAGAAGGGGTGCGGCGGACGGAGAACCCGCTAACAAATCTCCTGTAGAATGCACACAACCCAATGAAGCCTCTGAGCTGCGTAAGGTTCTCAGGTACCGGCCAGTCAACAATAGCTCGGACCTTTTCAGGGTCCATACTCACTCCCTTGGCACTGATGATGTGCCCCAGATATAACAACTCCTCCATGCCAAGCTCGCACTTGGATTCCTTAGCATAGAAAGACTCGTCTGCTAAGATACCCAAGACTGTATCCAAATGAGCCAGATGCTCATCCCATGACCTGCTATAAACCAAAATGTCGTCGAAGAAGACTAACACAAATCTCCTCAACTGAGCACTGAAAACCCTGTTCATAGTTGCCTGAAAGGTGGCAGGTGCATTGGTTAACCCGAAGGGCATAACCAAGAACTCGAAGTGACCGCAATGACACCGGAAAGCGGTTTTCTCAATATCCTGCTCCCTCATCTGAATCTGATGGTACCCTGATCTCAAATCAATCTTCGTAAAGAAGACTGCTCCGTGCAACTCATCTATCAGCTCATCAATACGTGGAATAGGATACCTGTTCTTGATTGTTCTTTTGTTGAGCTGCCTGTAATCGATACACATCCGAAGTGATCCGTCCTTCTTCTTCACCAATACAACCGATGAAGCAAAAGGAGACTTGCTAGGTCTGATATGGCCCATCGCTAACAACTCATTAATGGTCTTCTCTATCTCATCCTTGAGTCGTTTCGGATGTCGGTAGGGAGTGATCATAACGGGCTTTGCGCCCTCCTCCAACTCAATGATATGCTCTGTCCCTCTGTCTGGAGGTCTGCCAGGTGGAATGCCACTCAACACTTTGGAGTGTTTAGTCCTCAGTATCTGAATGTCAGGGTGGTACTCACCCTTCTGCTGCTCCTGCTGGGCTGGCATCAACATGCACTCAGCTGCCCAGTCAACCATATCATGACGAATGAGCCTCTTCATCCGCCTGAATGAAACCATCCCAAGATTACTGTCTCTGATAGCCTTGATGACATGTGGTCTCCCGTCAACCTTGAATTTCATCTCCATATCACGTAGGTTGAGTGTGAACTCACCCAAATCATGCAACCATGCCATCCCTAATACCACATCTGTATCCCCCATATTAACAACATAGAATTCAGTCTTGAATTCATAGTTGTTCAATCTCATCGGAAGATCAGTAATCTTCCGGTCACATCTGAGAGTATATCCGTCAGCCACCTTGACTCGAATACCCTCGAAGGCCTCTGTCTGGATGCCACGCCTCTCCACTAAACGTGCATCAATAAAATTGTGTGTAGCACCAGTATCCAACAAGGTAATCACCTTCTGACCTGCTAAGAGCCCACGAAGTCGAAATGAACCATCTCTCTGAAGGCTAGTCAGATGGGCTTCCTGTAGCTTCCTTCCACCTTCATGTTCACCCTCATTTTCGGACCTCTCATCATCTGAAGGCTCGGAATCAGCTTGCTGGTCTGACAGATCAGATTGCTCTTCGCCCTCGTAAAACCACTCCATTTGATTATTTTTGACCTTCGGACGAAGTGGGCATATATGTTTTTCATCATAGGGTGCCTTGCACCAAAAACATAACTTTTTCTTACGCAATTCATTCAACGTTTCCCTGTCAAATGGTGGTGCATTTGTCTCTTGGGATCCGGTTGATCCTTTCTTCTGTCAAAAGGCCTATTCCTGTCATTGTTTCTATCAAAAGGCCTATTGGGTCTCGTGTATGGTGTTGACCCTGAATTGAACTTGCTGCGAGGTGCTGCAAGCTCCATGCTTCTCGCCTTCCGCATGGCCTCCTGAAGTGTAGGTGGGTCAAAAGCCTTAACCCAACCTCTCATGGGTTCTGTCAAACCCTCAACGAAGAGTATGATGAGTCTCCGTTCTGAAATCCCTGTGACCATGACTGCCACTCTCTGAAACTCACCAATGTATGAATCCAAACTGCCTGTCTGTCTGAGCTGAGCCAACTCTCTGAAATACAGTTCTGGATCCTTCTTATCAAATCTCTCTATCAGTCTGCTGGTGAACTCCTGATAGGTATTGACCGCATGATGGCCTAGCGTATACATGCCATGGTGCCACCAATCATGTGCTACTCCGTCAAGATGTAAAGTAGCAAATTTAATTGCCTCATCCTCCTGCATAGGCCTAAGTGACAAGTAATTGTCCAATTTCTGGACCCAAGACCTCGCTGATGTCTTTTCAGACCCATCAAAATATGGCAATGTAATCTTGCTCACCGCATACTGCAAATCCCTGTTCACCTGTGGCTGCGGCTGCTGATACTGTGGGGGTCTGCGGTCAAATCTGCCTCCTCCTCTGGGTTTATAAACATCTATAAACTCATGGAATGTAAGTGCCTGCCGGATCTCAGGTGCTAGTGACATGTACTCACCATGAAATCTCGTCAAGTCTGCCACGGACATGCCATTGTGTGGCTGAAACTCCTGATGCTGCCCCTGATGCTCTGCCCCTGGAGTCTGTGGTGGAGTCTCCCTAGGTAAGAAAGTAGGCTGACCTGGCCTACGCTCCTGATAGATCGGAGACGCCTGTCGAGGTGCTGATGCTAATGGCTGATCCACTGGTGCAGTCCCGCTCGTCTGACCAATCTGTATGTAATGAGGCTGTGTGGGTGTGTACTGTCTAATGGTACCCATCAACTGAGACATCATGTCCATCATATTATCATGTCTCTGTCTAAACTCCTCATCAGTAATATCACCCTCTGCATGCGCCTTCCCTGGATCCCTGCGAGTCTCTGAGGAAGTCTCACATTCTGCCATTAGGGTTGCTACACTGTTTTCACTGCCGTCAGAACTGGATCTGTGAATACCAAGTACTCCTGATATCTTCTGACCTTCGGGGATTGGTGGACCTGTCCAATCCTCGTCTTTGCTTGTCCCTACACCTTTAATGTAGTGAATGGTATCTTTGTTCATGAAAAAGCACTAAAAAGCACACTGTATTTTGAAAAAGCACTGAAAAAGCACAGGATGGCAGGAGATCTGTGCTCTGATACCACTGTCAGAACCCTGGTGGTTCTCGATTCCAAACCCTAACTGATATTTTGAGGTTTTTTGCAATTTTTTGGTTTTTGTATCTTTTTGTGTTTTCAGGCAACTAATAAAAAATGCGATTTTGCTAAGAAATGCAAATAAATTCTAAATAAATTCAAGAACTCGAAATAAGCCTAGATCTTGATCAATAAAGGTAGGCGCTTCATTATATTTCACTTCCAGATGATTTACAAGAGCCAGATACGAAGTATGAAGGAAATACAAATTATTTAAATAAGAAAAACCTGGTTTCTTTAATGGCGGCTGCAGCTGATAGAAGAAAGTACGGCCAGAATAAATGAAGGATTCTCTGGGCTCGAAAATCAATGCACAACCTCAGTAGACCAAGGCGCCCAGTGTCCAAACACCAGAAGCTGAGAAATACAGGCGTCCCTCTGGAGATGAGAAGGTACGGCCAAGAAAGTACAGAAAAGTACGGCTGACAGCAGTAAAGGACAAAGTACGGCCTCCAATATATATTGCCAGATCTCTGAATAGATTCCTCTGTTGAAGTCGCCTCAAAAGGAAGATGATTTTCTCTGCTAATCTCTGAATAAATAACTCAATATACCCAATCTCTGATCCCTGGATGAAATCACCAAGTGCAAGCTTCAACTGGTATTTCACAGCCTCAGTCTGCCTAATCTCTGAAGAGTTTTCATTCTCCAGAAACGATTGTCTGCCAGAAACCCTAGGGTTTGCAAACTCCAATGCTCAGAGCAATAAAGACAAAATTGAATAATAATCAAGATAGTTCGATTTTGTCTTGAGAAGGAATATATATGCCTTGAAGAAATTCGACCCAACTCTCTTTTAAAAATAATCATTTAAATAAATGATTTAATTTGCACTTTTAACTTAGGAGAAATAATTAATTATTGGCGTCCCCTTTTTTAATGAATATAAAATACTCATTAAGTCACATTTAATAATTTATTATAAAGTATAATAAATACTTTATAATTAAGCCAAATAATTAAATATTTAAATATTTCAATAAAGTGACTTTATTATAAAGTCAAAATATTAAATATTTAATAATCCATTAAATACTCCTTATTTCTCCGTATGAACATCAAACTGCTGAACTGGGTCGATTCTGAGCTGAATGGCTGAACCAGGTGCCCTGCCCGAAATAGCAGCTTCCGCCTGACCTAACTTTCTAAAAATAGAAAGTTCCCTGAAAAAGCTCTCTGGAAGATTCTGCGAAGGCCCAACCTGACACACTGCAATTCTGGAGCTAACCAATCACTGAGCAACTGCCAAAAATGATCCTCTGAACACTCCTGTCAGCCTACGAGGATCGAATGATAGGCTAACCTCGTCACCAGCTGTGCTGACTAGGATGGGGACATGACACAACCTCTTTGACATTGAAGGAGAAGATGATGAACCCCTTGACACAGTTGAAGGAAAATCAATTTGATTCATCTTAAGAAGATGCTTCAACTCATCAATCTGTTTTGAATAACATTGATGCTTATCATGCCTTGATTTCTTGCAATATGCACATTTGGGCTTCTCCTTCTTAGATGATTCCCCTTGAGAGGGAGAGGATTTAGAATATTTGTATAGCTTGTTCTTTTTCTTCTTTTGTTTCTTTTCATGATTCCCTAATTATATTTGTACCTTAGGCTAACTAGCCACTAATGCTTGTGTTTAGAAGACTTGATGATACCTATTTAAATTAACTCTGCTTCCTCTTAGATTAGAAGATTTGAAAATGCATCAAAAGTAGGCTCAACACATGCAACTCCCATAGAAAGTGAATGGGTAAGAAAGCCAAAAACAAATACTAAATACTCAAGACCAAGCTTGTGTAACACATTTAGAATTAATTGTAAATCATCCTTATTAATCTTTGTAATGTCCCCATTTTTGATGTCCTCTTTTGGATTAGTCTGGTTCTGACACACTTACTATTTTTAGTAAGTGGTTCAACAGGCAGAACAGTGTAGGGTTTCTTGTTTGGGAAATGTGTGGAAGTTGCCCGATGAGCTTTAATGCCTTGTGCTAGTTCTTATTGTGGGGTTTTACGATGTTTCAGGTGTGGCTTTCTATTTTTAGTAGGGGACTAGTCCAATGGCTTACTGTCTACAGTGAGCTCATTGGCGCATCAGTTATCTTTCCGGCTTGTGTCTTTGATGTTTTTACTATTTTTAGTACTTACTAAAAATAGCAAGTCTATTTTTAGAAGCTGGACCCGGTCAGGCTACTCCTCAGCAACATTATTTTAGTTGAGGCTCTTGGTTGCTAAGGTTGGAATATTTAAATATTTGTTTTCCTCTTTGAAAATGAATTAAAATAAAATTACTTTATAGTTTAAAGTTGATGGTCAGAGGGGACACTAAAAAGTATCTTGGTGCCTAAGTGATAACTTTAAGTCATTTTAGAAGGCTACAAAAGTGCAAATAATTTCTTTATGAGCAAACCCTTTGGCCTAGTTGCACAACGTTGTTTTAAAAGAGGGGCCATGTATTTCAAATGGATGCCTAGAAAAGAGGTTTATTTATCATTTTTAATGGCTAATGTTATACCTCATAAAGTGGGATGCCTAGTTTGGGCTAAAAGTTAATTTTAAATTCAAAATCAAAAGTGGAATTTTGGAGGCAAAAAGTTGGACGCCCCTCTTGGGGTAATTTCATGACATTTCATAAAGCGAAATGAAAGGGAAATGTATTCAAACTCAAATGCAAGTTGCCCTAATCCTTCCCTCACTTTATAAATATGAGTTTTGGCTCTCATTTGGTTATGTTGATTTTGGTTGCATAAGGAGATGCTGCTGGATTTATTCCAGAAGGTCTGAACGTGAGTGTTGAAGATGAAAACCCTTGACATCTTGGATTGGTTTCGCTAGTGCAAGACTTGCCCTAGCCGGTGAAGGTGTGGTTCCATCCAAGGACCACATTCTGAGCTTCAAAGTCGCAGTTTCAGTCATCAAAATGAAGATTTTCGAGTATTTTTTGATGTGAGATCAATTTGGTATTGGTTTGTGATTGCATAATCTCTTTTGGCATGGATTTCAAAGAGTTTGGGAGTGGTTTCATCATTTTCTGGGCACTTTAGCATTTGGGTCTGATTGTAAAGTTTTGCACCTCAGTCACCAATGGTTTGAGAACTCTTTGTGGGCATTGCTTCTAATGGTACTCCTCAGCTAGGCGCCTCTAAACATGTGATTGCATGGATTTGAAAGTCATCCAGTTCAGCTAGCCGCCCAAATTTGAAGGGTATTTCCAGATTTCGGTGTGGGAAATGTGAAGACTGTCATTGCCTTCGTTATGGTCTGATTACGTTGTCTTGAGTGCTGAAAATATCAGGAGACGTGAGTAATCTATTTGTGAGTTTCATTGCAAGCTGGAAGCATTTTACTGCTGTTATAAACTTAAAGAAATAGGTCTGATTTTGATGTTTTTCTGAATCTGAAAGTTATTGATTAAGTCTTTCATTTTCTGCTATCTCTTCTATGCAATATAAGACTGAAAGTTCACCAATGCAAGCATTTCTTTATGTTAATTCATGTATTTCATGTTATGATCATTCTATGCATGCAAAACATTGATTTGGCACTTGAAACAAACAAACAAGAAAACTGAGAAAACCTTCAAACAGCAGTTAGAAATCAGAAAAGAAATTGGGGTCTCACATTGCAATCTTACAATCCTTTAGTTGTGTTTTCAGTTTAATCTTGGAGATGTAGTCTTGGATGTGGTCAAAATCTTTACGATCAAAATTCATCAAATCATTGTCAATTTGATATCCCCCAATCTTGTCAGTTTTACCATACAAATTTTCAAAAGTCTCCCAAGCCTCGTTGGGTGTTTTGCATGATTCAAGATGAAATTGTAAATCAAAAGAGACTAATGAACAAATGCATCTAAGTGTTTTCTCATGATTGATCTCCCATATTGCCTGCACTAGCATCAATATGTTCAAAAAATTTTCTTTTACATATCCTAAATAACTTTTTTCCATTAGATAGTTCCATATTGATTATCTCCATGAAGCATAATTATATGGAGTTAGGAGTTCAATTTGAGTTTTCCACATTGCAAGAACACAACAAAGAAATGAAAGCAATCAAACATCACAAACTATCCTCCAAATTCTCAATCAAGGATTCCCCCCAACAATATATGATCTGAGCACTTTATACTTAGTGTGATTATAGGTGCCACTTGCCAAAATAGTAAAGTGGTCTTGATCTTAGTACATGCAAATGCCAAATTTGACCACAAAATTGAAAGTAATTTTTTTTGATAGAATGAGATCAATTTGATCACACCATTGCAAAGTACACAAAAAATTATGCACTTAAAAAATAATTGCTCAAAAAAATGCTACCATATGAGCCCAAACAAAGCCCTGGAAGTTCCCAAAATGAGAACTGCTCAGCAATACCTTTGAGAACCTACAATTTTTGAAATAGCAAACACCAAAATAAAAAAATGTTTGCACCATTGTGAAGCTTTCAAAATCTTGTCCCAAAATTGCTCACAAAAAGGACCCTGTATAATTGAGAATGGAGCCTTTGAAATTTAGGTGTCAAAACCAAAACACAAATAGAAAAGGGGGCCAGGTTGGGAGGAAGGGGTTGATGTCATGCTAATGTAAGCATGCATACTGAATAGAATATTTTTGAGGTGACAATATTCTCGCTGAAATCCAAAATTTCTGTTTGGAGTTCTAAACTATAGTTGATTGTTGAATACAACCATTTTTGGGAGAAAGTTTCCTTTGAACTCGTGGGAAACTACTTTTCGATGCTCAAAGTGGTTTTGTAGCACAAAAGTGCTATTTGGTGGCAAGTTTCTATTGGTGGTAGCTTATGTTGGTGTTTGTGGCTAACATGGGGCTGTGGTCAGCAAGGAAGGCCATGTGGTGCCTCGTGGAAGGCCCATGACATACCTTGTAGGCATGAGGTACTCTACAATACCTTGTGCTTGTGGGTACGTAAAATGCATGACTTTTTTTTTTTTAAATTTATAATTTAAAAATTTTAATTAAAAAAAAGATTTTTTTTAAAACAATTGTACAAGTCCTACATAGGTGCAAAGGACAATGCAAATAGAATATTTTTCAAAGATTCCTGTAGTATGATCCATACATTTGAGAAGGGAAATTTTTTTTCTGATGGCTCGGGGAAAAAGTGTCAAATTTTGACAAATTGATAGCCTATCCTTAGGTTCTTGGGCCTTCTGGACGTGATGGTAGGGTCATATTTGACCCAAAAAATTTCAAAATTGTAGCTATTTTCTGGATCTAGCAACCACCTCCCAACTTCAAAACCTTCTAGATCTGCCTTCACATGTCTAATTTGGACAAATCAAAAAGGATAAATTGACTTTTTTGGACACCTTGAACATGAGCTCACATTTGCACCAAGATGCTATAAACCGAATTTGCAATACAAAGCCACAAAGAAGAACCCTCCCAAAATTTGGTATTTCTATATTTTTAAATTTTTTATTAAGTTTAATTATAATTTTTTAAACTTTATAAGGGGAATAATATTCACCCTCTTTATTAAGGGGAACACTTACATTATGTGGTCATTCCTTCATAAAGGAGTGGCCCCTTATGTGAGGCCGACCTTCTTAAAGGGTGTGTCCCCTCTTTTTAGAAGGCTATAAATATATCCTCTCCACTTCTTTCCTCTTCACAATTTCAAAATCAAAATAAAAAGCCTGCTTTTAATCCTAAGAGTCTAACTAATGAGGGGTGTTATTCCCCGAAACTAGTTTTGGACATATCGAGATTTTTTGATTTGCAGTTTCCGTGAAGCATTGTGGAGCTATTTTTAAGCACTTTCTATTACAAGAGCAAAATGGTAAAAAATTATTTTATATTATTTACAAAAAGGGTCGAAGACTCTTTATAGAGATTTACAAAAGTGAGATTTAGAAAGTTTCTAAATCTACACTGAAGAATAACAAAGAGATAAAATTACAATAATATTACACGATTGAGCATTAATAAGTAATTAAATATTATTCTAATACTTTCAAGTATTTTTTGAGTGATTTTCAAGTGTTTTTTTCTAAGCGCTTTCAGGTATAATTTTTCTATCTTCTTTCTTTCTAAGTAAGTTGCAAGTGATATTTTAAAACTTTTAAACACTTGAAATATTTAAACACTTGAAGAGTATACTTAACTTTCTAAGATCCATCAAGGTTTGCAACCTAGACCTCTCAAGAAAGACAAACAAAAAACAATTCCACAAGCTCTCATACCATGTAAGAGTTGGTATAGAATGCTTTATATCATGTAAAATTTGGTTGAAGATGTAGCCACCCAAAACCTAGGAGCTTCAATGAAAGCACAAGAGATATCAAATATGAGAGAATAATGTTATTCCATCCAAGGATGCAAATGATAATGGATTAGGATGACTGGAATGATTGAGAATACAAAGAGAACCCCTTGGTTATATAGACCAAGGTGAGACATAGGATTATATAAGATTATGATATGTGTCTTAATCTTATGAGTTGAGACGTAAAGCAACAAGTATCCTATATGTAACTTAAGTAAACTTGAGTAAACTAGTGTAAATAGGACCTAGGTGATGAACAAGCTAGGTAAAACACTCGATTCACACTAACAAGAGGTATAGTTGTTGCTCCCTTACATCAATCCCTCATATTGTTGCTTATCAACCATATCATATCATCTAATACCAATCAGGTTTTTGTGCCTAGTTGTGATTGTTGGAAGGTTGGTGCCTTTGTCCCCTTGGATAGGTTGGTGCCTGTACAACTTGCGCGGATTCGTGACATGGCTTAATCGCCTCCTGTGGATCTTGTATAAATCTGGCATCTGTATCGAGTGTTAACAGGTTGATCTTTTGGTGCAACGACAAAGCCATTGCAACAAATGGTATTAGAGCGAGGTCACGGGTTCAATTCCCACGATCGCGCTGGGGGGAGATTGTTGGAAGGTTGGTGCCTTCGTCCCCTTAGATAGGTTGGTGCCTATCTAGCTCGCCGTAGATTCATGACATGGCTTAATCGTCTCTCGTGGATCTTGTATAAATTAGGCATTTGTATCGAGCGTTAACAGGTTGATCTTTTGGGGCAACAACAAAGCCATTGCAACAATGAGCACCCTATTTCACCTATGTATCCCTTGGCCCCTCATAAAAAGCTGGGGCAGTCTTTGGTTTAGGAAGCTCCTGTTTCAAAAAAGGCCTGTGTTAAGGAACCCTTGGCTTAGGTGGAACCCATTCTGCTGAAGGAGAGCCTTGAAAGTGAATGGGGGGTGAAGTCTGATGCTGGAGAGGGTTCTAGACAAACCAAATCCAAGGCCAGAAAGAGGGAGAAAGTGGTGGCTAAAGATGAGTTGGATGTTGATAATGACTTTTAGGATAAACAGAAAGTCATTCTGAAACATGAGCACAAGGAGAATGGTAAAGTTGTGAATGGAGGACATTGGTGGTGATGTTTTTATGGAGGTAGAGGGGATAATAAGCCTTGGCCCCTGCCCTACTTCTAAGGACATCTCTTGCCCTTGCTCCTCCATAGAGGTTGTGGCTTTTGTTGTGACAATGCGAGCTGAGAAGTTAGTTGATATGTATAAATAATTTATGACACCATCACAAAATGATGAAATGGTTTCACTTTGAAATCCATATAGTGAATCTTAAAAGCTCCTTGTTGGCCAAGGAAGTTGATGGTGAAGTGCTCATTTTGGCAGAGATGGAGAAGATTAATTTCAAGAACTGGAATGCACTGGAGGAAATCAATAAATTAAAAGTTGTTAATAACATGCACTATGCAGGATGAAAAGATATTAGTTTTGGAAAAGGACATCCAAGAAGTTAAGGCCAACATAAGGAGGGTAGTTGATGTCAGCAAAACCACCATTAGAAATAGTGCCAATAATATCAAAATGATATGATAAAAAATAAGATCCTGCTCTACTCAGGGGAAAGATGGCCCTAGCTCCAGAACCAGAAGCCATAAGGCTAGAGACATTGAAGTTGTGGAGTAAGAGAACGCAGAGTTCATGGAAAAGCACCATGACTTACTCCCGGAGGAATGGGAAGTGGCTGTGGCTCTTAATCAACTCTAATGTTTGTTGGGATCCTCTGCTGATTGTGTCTGTTGGTCACTTTGTTGATGGGCTTTTTCGGCCTCCTTGCTGTTGAGGCTGTCTCTTTGCTATTCACTTGCTATACTTTGGCTATTATTTTGCTCTTTCTGTCTCTTAGCTTGTAAAAGGGTGGAGGTCCTTTTAAAATCCTCCTTTTTCCTTTATTAAAAAAAATACTAAAGCAATGGAAATGCTATTCACTCCATTGAAAGCCCTATCAACATCAACATGGACATAGTATTTCTCACTATTTGCAGTATACCAATTATAATTATTAACTTTTGTTAACTGTGGTCACTATGTGTTATGCAGGAATATCTGAGTGCCCTGCATTTTGTCAGTCTTATTTTGTTATTAATAGAAAACCTATTCTTCAAAACTTTACTTATTAGAATGGATATCAGAAAGCTAAGTTATGGGTTAATTTGGGCTACCCTTGCTGTGGTCACTATGTGTTATGCAGGAATATCTGAGTGCCCTGCATTTTGTCAGTCTTATTTTGTTATTAATAGAAAACCTATTCTTCAAAACTTTACTTATTAGAATGGATATTAGAATGGATATTAGAAAACTAAGTTACGGGTTAATTTGGGCTACCCTTGCTGTATACCTATTGGCAAATACAATACATATCTGGATACACCAAAAATTCTTGCTGTATATAGATATGGCTCAGATATGAAATGTTTATGTGGACCTTATCCAAATAGGAACAATCATATCTGAGCTGTATCCTTGCCAAATAGTGACAATCTCATTTCTACAGTGGATGGAAAGCGATTTAGTTTTGGAAAACAGATTACTATCGTCTGAAGAATTTCTCATTTCCAATATGAATGAAGATTGATTATCAATAGAGAGACTAAAACAGTGGAAAAGTTATTCATCCATTCAAAGCACTATGAACATCAGAATGAAGTGCGTTTCAAGCCATTGCAATTTTGAAGTTCGTGTTGTGCTAATAACACTAGATCAATGGGATGAAGAGTAAAGGAAAGAACAATATCTATAAGATACATATAGAATGGAAAATTGAACTCACACATAACTGCATTGTACGGTATTCTGAGGTATTGTCTTAAGCATATCCTGGTAACTTAATCAGAAAGAAATATCTAAGTTGTTTTGAATAAGATCACTATATTCCGGATAAATCTTTCGTACAGTACATATCATTAAAGCAGTTATTATTTGATTCACTTTAGATATGCATGACCTAGGCAATTTATTGCAAACAATATTATCTTCATCTTGAACTGTTCTCTTTCTCTAGAATGCCTTGTTTTTAAAGCAGAGCTATATGGGAGAAAATAACTAATATTTGATATGTAGTTGTTATAATGAGTTGTTGGTCTTCTAATAAGAGCAGTTCGAATGACTGGCAATCAAATGTTTACTATACCTTAATTATCATATTTTGCTTATGTCGATGTTAATGATTTTTAATTTGGATGGTTTGGCAAAAAATGAAACTAATTTTATGCAATTAGTTCAGGTGCTTTTGTTATGATATATTTTTATGCAAATTGCAGTTAGATCTTGTAGCAGATCTACGGCGAGAGATAGAGTCAAAAGAGGTAGCTCAGGCAGGTATACATTCCATTACATCTTAAAAAGTTGTCATTACAGTTTTGAAACTCAAAACTATCCCGACCTAACACATCAGACTTTGTTGTGATTTCATTTGTATCTTTTTGATGGTCTAGTGGTGTTCATTGGACATCAACTTGGGACCAAGCATTTAGGACTATCTTCACAAGAGTGTTTGAAATGCAACTATTCAATTTGATATATTTGTTCTGAATATACTAGCGTAGATAACTTAAATATAGATATTTTTTAATCCTGAGAGGTAACTAACTTGAGGTGCATATTTCATATCGAGATGTTTTAAAGAGGGGATTGATAATCAGCTGTTTTACTTTTTTTCTACTCGCCACAATTAATTATTTAATTACCAACTACTCTGTAACTTTATCTGTCATACAACATCTATGAATGCAATTTTAGTTTTACTTAAAACATTTTTCACATGTAAGTGCAATACTTCTTGAAATTAGTTTCTTCTTTGATATGGTGATAATTTGAGGCAATTTATAGTTATTTTTCTTCAATGTGCAAATTGTTAAAAACAACTCTTTTTCTTAGGCTTCACTTCCATTGAAAATAAGTTGAAATGAGTGTTGGCTTTTAACAAATTGTTGGCTCCTCCTTGTGCAATAAGAGTTTATCCATCTCATTTAATAACACTATTATAGCCTTCACTATTTGAAATTAGCCTCTTGTTTTTGTTATGGTATTAGTTCAAGGGTGTTTTTCTTGACTGTGCAAATATGGTAAAAATTGTTTATATGGGGATAATTCTTCACCCCTTCACCCCACATCATTGTCCCTCTTGATGTCCTTAAAATAGTGGGATGGTAGGGGATCCCCCCTCGCCATCCTTTGTCCATGAGAAAACTAGAAACATGGCTTGGAAACACTAGCCTTTTGTTATGGTATTAATTCAAGGGTTTTTTTCTTGACTGTGCAAATATGGTAAAAATTGTTTATATGGGGATAATTCCTCACCCCTCCACCCCACATCATTGTCCTCCTTGATGTCCTTAAGATAGTGGGATGGTAGGGGATCCCCCCTTGCCATCCCTTGTCCATGGGAAAACTAGAAACATGGCTTGGAAAAACTAGCCTTTGGGGCTTGGCATCTTGAGGACATTTATGACATCCTTCTACTAGCCTAGGGATGGTTAGATATCCTCAAGTTATTAAATTAAAAAAATCGCTTTAAAAAAACCATTAAAAAAGGGCATGGGGATATAGATGGCTTAGACAACATATTTGACACCACAAGCCCTCCCACACCCTTATGAAACTCTAATTGAAGCATTTTTTTTTTTTTTTTAGGATTTGGAGCTTGGTCAAAAGCATAGTTTACATAATCGCTGAGTACTCTTCGAGTCCCAATTAATCGCAAGAAAACCGAGAAAACAAGTATTTCCTACCTTTACTTGCAGATCACTGTAGCAAGCATTTATACCACGTTTTTTTCTGCATTTTTGTGTGGAATTTCCATTGTAAGCCCTCGTTTTTTGCATTTTATCACACACCTGTGATTTTCCCTTCGTTTTTATCGCGATTTGCAGCAACAACTACAGATTAGGGCTACATTTTGCTCAAGCTGTGGGCATTCAAAATTTGGTCTCATCCAAGCCAACAATCGTGGCGCCTTGACGTCGAATCCGAGTTGGTCCTCAAGTCCTTTCACTGGCTTACTCTGCAATCCATTCGGAACCCGACCTCGGCTCGGGTCCATGGCACTATTCTGTGATGGCAAGGGGATGAAGGAATTGGGGTGGTGCGGGCTGTGGAACTACTCCTTAGTTCCCACATATATTGCCCAAGATTGGGAGTGCACCTTAATACTCAGGTTCGACTTTTCTCCCCTGCCAAGGAAGAATGTAAAGACATTGAGTGTTTGAGACTGGAAGAGAGTGATTTTTTTTTCTTTACCTCTGTCCAAGGCTGGTCAGGAAAAAATGTGGTTTTTTGCTCATTGTAATTGTCTTCCAATGACGATCTATCACCCGTTGAACTAGTAGAAATCCCCCTAGTGTCAGGGGACCGCAAACTAGAGATCTTCGATAATGGTTCAAGCTTCACAATATGATGAGGAGATGCTTTATCAACCATGGGACTCACTGCAGGCATACATTCTTGGACCGGGGTGGGACAGGCCATTGAGGGAGGAGAACCCGAGGGAAACCCATGCTTAGCATTGGAGCGAGGTAAGTCACCTACAACATTCAGAGTAATGACATAATGGCTAGAATCAGCCCCAATCCACCAGGTGGGTTGATTTAGATCACTGTTGCCATGCACACAGGTTTGCTTCTTATTGCACTGGGAGGTGTTATGAGTAGTTGAATAGCATTTTCTGCACCTAAATGGGATCTTTTCATAATCAACAGGGTGTCTCTAGCGCCTATTTCCAACCTTTAATGAGATTTCAGCCGGAAGGCCTTTGGATAGGTTGAATTCGACATAGAGGCGAGCAAAGGTAGAGCTTTCATAATTGATTGTTTCTTTAGAAATGTAGTGGAACTTTCCCAAGCCATTAGCTATGGCTTTCAAACACCCAATCTCCCAAAATTGCAGAGGTAAATAGGGCAAGCTTACCCAGAGAACAGCAGAGGAAAATGCCTCAGACCGTGGATCGAAGGAGGGAAACCAGGGCTTGATGCAAAGGAAGTCACCTTGATAGAACCACGGACCAGTATTAAGTATTAGTTCCTTGTCTTCCATTGATTCAAATTCCAATATGAAGAACCCCTTTGCACACGGGTAAATACTAATTTCATCTTGCATGTGTGCTTTCCAATTATTACTTATCCATGTGTGCAAGTCGCTTAATTTTGGCCAAATTTGCATGAATCTGCAAATTAGGGCATGCTCCATCAAGTACGCCTCTCTGTCACAGGTAGTGTTGTCCAGACAAATTTCAGGAATTGAATTGGAGCGACAGAAAGAAAATGAGGAATGTTGAGAGGCGCGAGGGCGCGAGGGAGAATGGACCCGACTAGCATCATTCGATGGTGAGCAAGAACCAGGCGGCATACCACCAACCATCGCAGCATGGGCGTCGAGACCTAGGGCTGCCTTGAAATCAAGTTGAGGGTTCACAGCCACCGAGTCAAAGCAACTGTGAGCCACTGAAGTCGGAAGGTTCCCGTGCGAAGCCAGAAGCACGCGTGCCTCACCCAAGGGCTGGCGCGAGCGAGTAGAACCGAATGCAGCGTCACCACCCTGATCACCATCCACTTTCACAGGCTAGGTGTTGGAAATTTTTGGAGCGGAGCGAGCCATTTCAGAATTATATATCTAAAATATTATTATTATTATTTTATTATAATATATATTTATTATTAATATTTGTTATATATACTATTATTATATATATTTATTATTGAGATATGTCGCTGAGTATTTGCCGAGTCAAAAAATTTGGGCTTGTCGAGTACTCTTTGAATCTAAGTATGTAAACTATGGTTATATTGTTAACTTACTATTATGGCACACTACCGTATCAATTATCATATAGTTAACTATTTTTAAGTTGTCGAGTTTTTGCTGAATCAAAAATTTTGGGCTTGCCGAGTACTCTTTGAGCCCAAGCATGTAAACTATGGCCAAAAGCAATAAAATTATGAAAAATGGCGTGCCATGAGGTTCCATGTGGCCTCAAAGTTGTTGCCCTTGGACTTCATAGGGGGTGCAATCCTCCAAACCTATTGGGGGTTGCCGCCCCTAGATCCCCACTTTGTTTTTTAAAAAGCAAAGTATCAAAATTGTTTTGGGTTGTGCCAAATGGAAAATCAACAGTTTTGTCTAGAGTTTTTTCCAATTAAATCCCAAGTAATTGAATTTGATTTATACTTTTGGTTTGCCAAGTCAATCCAATTTTGATATTGATAGCCTAGGGGCATAGCTGTACTTAGTTCTAAATTTTTTAATGCCTATAGTTTTACTACTATGACTGTGTTGGGCATTTTGTCATTTGTGATTATTTAGCCTTGGTGCCTTTCATCGTAATGAAAATAATGAAATTTCTAATTTTGTGTTGTTGCTATACTTGAATCAATGAACATTGAACATTGAATATCAAATTTCATATATTATATGAATGTCTACACTTGAATTTTGATGTCATGTGTGATTAGTAAAAACTTGACTTTGTCTTTATCTCTCTCTCACTGTTCCTTAAAAATGCCCTTGGGACTATGATCCTTGAAATGTGTTTCACCATTCCTTGTCATCCCTGTCTTGGAAACACTATGGAACATATGGTAAAAACGGTTCTTTTTCATAGCCTTCACTTCCAACGAAAAGAGGTTTAAAAATTGCTAGTTTGGGTTTGGGTATTGGTATAACAGTTGACCCATTATTCTTTACCATGGTTTGTTGATATGGCTGGGAATGACGGTTTGCTAGTTTTTTTACTTGGGCTTGGTTTGACTAGGTATGGCTATAGAAAAAATATATAAATTATTATAAAATAAAAAAATAGCCATAATTTACACAAAATATACAAAATTAAATATAGAATACCATTGATAAGTCAATGTAAAAGGTTAGAGATAAATCAAAATGGTCTATATATGTTCAAATATAGTGATATTCAGTTGCCAACCATGCAATTGTACATGGAAACTCATGACGAATTATCATATTACTCTTCATTGAGAGCATCAACATCATCAATTGGTTCATTAGAGCACAATTACCACTCCCACCAGCTGAACTATGCATGTATTGTGTAGTAGCCTTGTATTTGACATCCCTGGTCATGACCACGACAAGTCGTGCAATAGAAGGAAACAAGTGGAGATGCTCTAGCCATGATTTTGGGCCAAAAAGAGGGTGTTCATTGCTTTTGTTGGATGAAAATATTGTAAAAAGAAAACTCTAGTTAATGTCATTTACTGTATCCTAAAGGGGCAATGTTTTTGAGGGAAGTTGATTGAAAGGTTTTGGTGAAGAAAGCATCAAAGTTAGTAACTTTTAAGATTAGGTTTTTAAAGTTTAATATTTTCATTTAAAAAAAACTATTTACTTGCGTGCAGATATGGCCAGCTTTGAGTATGGACCAGCTTGGGTATGTATGGGGTGTACCCAAGCCAAAACCCATAGTTTAGGGCTGGACCTTGGACATACCTATATTTACCTGGACCGTACATTAGTATGGGTTTGACTTGGGTACACAATGTACACACTTAACTAAATGTTGGGTCTTTTGTGTGCAATGAGTGTTTATCCATCTTATGGAATGATATTATTACAACCTTCACCCTATATTTGCTTCCTACGTGTGCAATAAGTGTTTATCCATTGAAGTATGCCTCTTTGCATAATTATGGCAAAAAACCTAATCATTTATTGCATATTAAATTTGATTATAAAGAATCTCTCTAATCTATCTCTTGACTGCATTATCTAGGCAAGCAATCAGTCTTGCTACTTTTATAATATCAGAAGCTGATAGTTGAACGGTGGTCATAGATGTTCTTGTTAGCAAATTGGACATTGCAGAAGACAGGACCTGTAGTGAATACCTCTTGTAAAAGCTTATTGATATTGAATGGGAACCATATAGAGATAACATCCCAGTTAATGAATATACAGCTTCAGTAGCAAAAATGTCACTCTCTTAGAGCAATCACTAACTCTGCCACTTGTTTCACTTCTTCAAAGTGCTCCATAGATTTGATCCATTAACTCTCAAAATAGTGTAATTCAAGAACTAAAAATATTTAAAACTACTGTTCTACTTTCTCCAACAAATGACATTTTTAAAGAGGCATAAATGTTTTGAAAAATCAGAAATAAACATGCTGGCAATTAAATGAATCAACACAAATAACTCAAGAATTTACCAAAGAAATCTTGATAGGGGAAAATCGACTTTGGTGACTGCAAATGCTTGTCTATCTTTGATGGAATTAATGAAAGAACAAGTACAAGAAATGGTATAACAATAGTTGTTCCTCTACTATATCAAGCCTCTGCAAACTATGAACAAACACATTTCTCTAATTCTTCTCAAAACAACACTTAGATCAACCCTCTCATGCCAAAACACACACTATCCACCTCTAGTTATAGTTATTGGTGATGCTGGAGCATGCCCCCAGGCCATATAAGAATCCTCAAAAAGCTGGAAGTGCAAAGGACATTGTTTTGTTTTAATTTTGAGTTTTCAACAGTTGGGTCATTTCCGTGGGCATAGACTCGTCTCAAAAACACGGAATTGCCCTTGTTTTGTTATCAAGTTTTCTGAATTTGTTATTCTATTCTTGTCTCTGTCTATTTCCCAAATTCAACTTATTATTCAAGTTTTATTATGTTGATCCTTATGGATCACACCTCCATGTTGGGGAAGAGTTCTCCCACTTTCTCTGTAGAGTACCATGGGTTCTATTTTTGGTCTCCCTTGTTTTTCTTTGCAAAACAACATCCTCTATGGGCATGGCTCTTCCATTCATATCCAAGTCTTTCAAAAAGGGGTAGCATTTGTTCCTTTCCTTAATCCAACATAGAGGGCTCATAAAGCTGCGAGTATTCACAATTTACAACTAAATGCATCTTAATGAAAGGGGGTAGATCAATTCTAAAATCATTTTCACCCATTGTCTTCAAAAGAGTGGAAATTATATATCTAAGGGGCTTAAATTTCTTGATTTGTCTCAGAAGTCTCTACTTACCCAAGGAAAGCCAAACTTCATACCCCACGTTGAGTTTGTGCTCTTTTTTATGCTGGTCATGTCTTTCCTTGTACATATTTTGAGGCTTTTCCAATTGTTGTTTTACTTCGAGTTGGATTTGTCTAATCCTCTCAACAAATTTAATTCTTTAGCCACTTCCAAATCTTGTCCTACTCTTTTTTTTCTGTTCCAAAGCTATATCAAGTGGACTTGAGGGAAAATACCCCAAGCATGCTCAAAAGCCTACTGATTTTTAGAAGAATTAATTCCCCTGTTAAAAGAGAGCTGAATATAAAGAACAGATTCATCCCAAGTTTCGGAACACTCACTATCGTATCACCTTGAGTTGCACCAAGGTCTTGTTGACTCTCTGTTTTCCCATCTGTTTGTGGGTGAAAACCACTACTCCTTTTTGAGCCTTGTATCCATCATGCTCCTAAAAGTGGACCAAAGTTTGCCAACAATTCTAATGTTTCTATTTGAACCAATCGACTTTGGAATCTCAATTGCATCCATACATTAGCAAAAAATATTTCAGCATTTTCTTTTTCTGTGAGTCTTTTTGCAAGTTGACACTCCTTTCAAATAAAATTTTGTGATTTTTACACGTTTGACAATGCAAGCATTTTTGTCAAACTGTTTGCAGCATACCAATTTAGAAATGTCCAAAACTTGCCAACAATTATAATTTCTCTAGTGAAAACAATGGTCTTGGGAAGCCCAAAGTGCACCCATATATCAGCTAAGAACATTTCAGTAATTTTTCTTGTGATAATATTTTTGCAAAGAGTTAGTATGCACATTTTACTATATCCTATCTACTACCACAACCAAATAATCATTTTCATGCCAACTTGTAGGTAATCCTCTTACAAAGTCTGTAGAAATGCTTTCCCATAGCCGTATTGGAATAGGAAGAGACAAATACATTCATTCTTTTCTTGTTTTAAATTTTCTAGTGCAACATAACTTGCAATCTCTAGGAAACATTGCTACTTGCTGCTTTTTAGGCCAAACCAAATACCTTCTCAAATGAGCCACTATTTGACAAACACCAAAATGACCCACAACTTTGGACATATGTGACTCCCTCATAAGTAGTCTTTTTGTTTTTGGCTAACATAATTTTTCTAAGTTATATGGCAACCCTCTTTGAGATAGAAGTTTTCATCACTTTTGCAACACCTTGAGCTTTTAGCTCTTTGAACCTATTCTCAAAGTCTTCATCGTCAACATATTCTACAACATAAGTCTCTTGGTAACCATAGCCATAGTTGATATTGGTTTTAACTTTTGACATAAGTGGCCTAGACAACATATGTGACACCACACTAGTATTTCCTTTTTTATATTTGATCACCAAATGAAATTGTTGTAAGAATTCAATCCATTTCTAGTGTCTTGTTTGTTGAAATTTATTTTGTGCTTGCAAATATTATACAGGTTGATGGTTAGTATGCACTATAGCTTTTTTATCAAACAAGTAATGCCTCCATTTACCAATAGTTTTAACTAGTGCATACAATTCTTTATCATAAACAACATATCCTTCAACTGCTGAAGTAAAAACTTCTGAATTATAACAAATAGGCATACCACATTGAAGCAAGACAACAACTATAGCATACTCACTTTCATCAGTCTCTCAACATAAGAGCATGACTTATTTTATATTTTAATGTTTCAAAGTTTATCATGTTCTTTACCCCAGTGCAAACTCCTTCCCATAGTTGTAAATTAGCGTAAAAATGAGGCTATAGAGGAAAAGGAAGGAATAAATTTCCTCATATACTGAGCAGCCTTTATGAAACTCCTAGTTTCAATGATACCTTTTGGTGTAGGCCAATTCATTATAGCTTCTGCTTTTGAAGGATCCATTCTCACCCCTCTTTCAATCACATGAGCTAGATAGATCAATAATCTTTTGCCAAACTCACATTTTTTCATGTTACATAATAGTTGTTTTTCTTTCAATATTTGCAAGACTTCTTTTATATGGGTGAGATGTTCTTCCCAAGTAACACTAAAAATTAGGATATCATCTAGATATAAAATCATGCATGTATCTATGAAATCCAAAGTTGCACGAACATGGATATGGATACAAATACGGATATGATCTCAGATACTAATATGACCATTTTTTAAGACCCCCAATATGGATACGGCTGGATATGACATTCATAAAAAACACACATATATTTAACACAATTTTCTAAGCTATTAGAGGAGATTTTCATTGCTTTAAAAGCAAATAAGTAAATGTAAATTAAAATGATATTAAAATTTAAATATTAATAATTTAGTAAAGAATAAACAATTAAATATGTCTGAATAAGTTTTATTTATATGTAAAGAATAATTTTTAATTTTTTAAAAATATCTAAACATTTAGACAACATAATATAAATATAAAATTATAAACAATTAAATTTCTTACATCTATAAAAATTAAGACACCAAAAAAAATAGTAGAGTTGCAATACAAGAAGACCCAGAAAAATGGTTTCTTGAAATAGAAAAACGTTTCATTTGTCTTCCTCATTTGGTGTAGGCTTTATTTATATAAAACAAAAAAGTTGCACTATTGAAGTTTTTAAAGATTAAGTTTAGGAGGATTCACGTCAATTTTTTTGAAAATCAGATCACACAGTATCCGGCATGGTTGGAAAATCAGAGTTTTTTGGGCACGTGTGGGTATGGTATCCAATGTATATCTGTGCCATATCGTGTCTATATCCGTTTTGGATACAAAGATATACACGCTTGAGGAGGAGCAGGGGCATATCCAGCTACTTTGATGAAATCCTTTCATACATCATTCATAAGTCTTATAAAAGTAGTGGTGTGTTACACAAACCAAATGGAACAACTAGCCATTCATAAAGGTCTTGCTTTGTTTTGATTGTAGTTTTCCATGTATCTTCCTCCATATACACTTGATAAGTCCTGATTTAAGATCCAACTTGGTAAAAATATTTGCATTATATATTTTAGTGTATACAAGTTAATCAGGCACAAAGAATCTCTTTTGCGCACCTCAAAATGGAAGGTCATGCCCTTGTATGGTGGAAAAATTATGTAATCAATTGTGAAAGAAGGAAAAATCCTATTTTATGTAATTGGGAAGAATTTAAAGATTTAATTCATAGAAATTTCTGACCTATTGGGCACAACCAAAAAATAAAATGGATGTGTTATAGGCAATCAAGTGGGCAAAGTGTGTATGATTATGCCACAGAATTTAGAAGGATCATTTATTCTTGGAAGAAGATATATATTTTTAATGGTGATCTTATTTAGTGCTCTATAGTTAATACACATCCTCCAAGAACCATTCTTTCTTTTGTTCCATCATAATAGGTGAATCACAAGGTTAGGTACTAAGGCTTATGACCCCTTTTGTAGTTCTTGAATTTGTTTCTTCTAATTGCTTTGTAAGAGTGGTTGCCAATTTAATTTGATATTTGGTAGCGGAGATTTAGTTAGAAGTTATGCTCTACTTCCCTTCTTGGTGGCAACCCCCATGGCTCATGGAACACTTCCTAAAAGGATGACAAAATGTCATCCAAGCCGTCCAATTTAGAGTTAGTCACAATAGAAATACCCAATCCATCATCTTTCTCATCTCTCAACAAAAGTAAACAAAATCACTTGGTTTCTTGAAATAACTTAACAGGTTGATTAGAGCTTCCCAGTGCAACCTTTGCCTTACTTTGGTACCCCTTGATGATATATTTAATTCCATCCTTGTCCAATTTGTATTTGTTAGCCATTCGCATTAGAAATGCAGCTTCAACATAGATGTATGGACTACCAAGCACCATGTCAAAAGCATCAAGAGGAATTACATATTGTCCATTTACTCCAAATTGAAATTTGTATTTCATTGTTAGCTGCATTACCCAAAAGATATGGGTGAGGTTGTTCATATGTTTTCAGACCAAATCTTTTAACCATTTATCCTGCAATTAAATTGCATTGTGAACCGAGATCTACCAATGCATTAACTTTTTTCTTCCTTGCAATTTCAAGATAATTTTTTTGTTAATCTCTTCAATTTTATCTTTTTCCCTAGTGTTGTTGCCTATACAGTCAAGCCTATTATTTACATCTGAACTATCTTCTATTTCAATTTTCTCTTATATTGCTGCCTTGGACTTTTTTGAGTTCTCTTTATCCTTATTTTTATTCTTTGGATGTAGCTTGAAATGTAATTTCCAACACTTAACATTAACATGCCTATTTAATCTTCAAGCATTAAACTTTTGTACCTTCCAATTGCCTTTGAAATTCTTGGTTTTTTTGCTTGGAAGACTCTTATTCACCTCTCTCCTCCTCTACAATATGCTTGGACATGTGCTTATTTAAATTCCTTTCGATTGGTGGTAGCCACCCTCTTTTAGATGTGATTGTAGAGCCCTTTGAGATACTTAGTGAGTATGCCCTTCTCATGTAAGTCCATGCCATCCAACATGGCTTGCCTTCAAAACCTTGTAGCATAATCCTACACACTTTGCCCACTTGATTGCCCATAACACATCCATTTTATTTTTTGGTTGTGCCCAATAGGATAGAAATTTCTATGAATTAAATCTTCAAATCCTTCCAATAATGTAAAATAGGCCTTTTCCTTCTTTCACAGTTGATTATATAAATTTTCTACCATACAAGAGCATGACCTTCCATTTTGAAGTGTGCAAAAGAGATTCTTTGTACCCAAATAACTTTATTTACAATTGTTTAATCTGTGAATCCAACATTTCTACATTAATTTATCCATCAAAAGTTTTAATTTCTATCTTAGTTTCTTAAATGGGATTTGTTCTTTTTCTTTTTATTTTTTAATTGGCTCTTTCAAGAAATCTTCCACTTCCATACATCCTCCTCCATCCCCTATGCCAAATCTTTTGGTAAGAGCTTTCACCAAGTCACCTGCAAAGTTTGTTCTTATGTGATCTTCATTTGTTGCTTTGTTATATGCTCTTGTTGCCCCCCTATTTTTGATTTTCTGTCGCACCTTTCATATGAATTTTGAATGTGGTTCCCTGCACATTCAACTCTTCCATTTGGGCTTTCTATGCTCTAGTAATCATCATACAAAAATACACTTCTACACTCTACAAAGATCAAACTGCTTTGTTACCAAAATGATCTGTAAACTCTCATAGTAGTTGAATTTAAGAACCGCAAATATTTGAAACTACTCTTCTACTTCTTCTAACAAATGATAGTATTAAATAGGCATTAATGTTATTGAAGAATCAATAAAAAACATGCTGGAAATTACTCAAGGATTTACCCTAGAAACCTTGTGAGGGAAAAACTAGCTTTGGTAGCAGCAAATGCTCATATGCCTTGATATAATTAATGAAAGAACAAGTACAAGTGGTTACAACAATATTTATTCCTCTACTAATTTTGTCAAGCCTTTACAAACTATGAACAACTGAATTTCTACAATTCTCCTTAATATAACACTCAAATCAATCCTCTCATGCCTAAATACATATCTTTCACTTCTATTTATAGTTGCTAGTGATGTTTGAGTGTTCACTAGGGTTCTAGAGGAATCCTTTGGAAGCTAGAAGTGGAAAGGATGCTATTTCATTTCAGGTTTAAGTTTTCAGTAGTCAGAGGTAACTTCCATGGGTGCAGATTTGTCTCAAAAACATGGAGATGTCCCTATTCTCTATGCAATTTTTTTTGTTTCTGTTATTTTGTTCCTGCCTGTCTGTACTTGAATTCAATTTATTTTCAATTTTTATTATCCTGATCCTTATGGATCAAAATGCGCCATTTGTAATGGTGGTAGTAATTAATAGTACATTTTTTTTCTTCCAGGAGTACCTGTGTTCAGTTTCTGAATTTCTACAACTCACCATCTGCAATAATAAAGATTTGATGGATACACTGTATTATCATGTAAACACTACTTTCACAGATTGTAAATCCAATACCCAAGATCAAGTCTTGTAAATGAAAACTGTATACTCATTATTAAATAAACCACAATGGCAAAGTAAAAATCCTAACAAGTTTTAACAAGGATGTTAACTTGGGTAAGGGAGAATCAAAGGTTGTGAACAATCTAGTAAATACTGCAGAGGGTCATAGTGTGGGCTGTGTAGCATGACCATGATAAACAAAGGTAAAAATCAAAGAATATAAAATATTCTTAGTCACAAGGACAGTGGTTAGGGTGACTGTCTTAGAGACATGTAAGAACTGAAAGATGTGGAGACTCACTGTGAGACATGAGCCAAAGTATAGACAGATTTCATGTTTTTGAAGGCAGAAATTCTAGTAGGGCTTAGGGTATATGGGCGACACCACCATTCAATGGAAATGGCATGTGCTCAAAATTTAAGAGAGAAATAAGATTATTATGCTCTAGTTGACAAGCCTTAAACAGTTCTATTGCCATGGTACACTTGGCAATTTGAGATTCTTAAGGTTTCACTTTTTATTGTTGTCATAGATTTTATTAGAACATCCTCTTGCAGATATTATTCCATGCAAATGAATCTAATGTGTCTAGTTAGGTGGGTGCATTGCCAGTTTGAAATATTAAGAGTGTTAAGCTTCAAATTAATTGCCCCTTTGGAAAGATCATTGGAAGCTTGTTGAATTTTATTCAACAGGCTTACTTCCAATAGCATCTCTATGTGACTAAGAAATTTGACTCCTCCATAGCTGATTTGATTTGAATATTGGTGGGATGGGCTTTTCCTTTGAGACAAACGATGAGGAGAAAATCTCAAGTTTTTTAGTTATATCATTCACAGTTTTAATGCTAGCCTAACTCCAAGGATTTATTTGGATTGGCAAGTTACAGATTACTCTTGAGTTTTGCTAGGTGATCAGAATCCTAAAGTCAATAATTCCTCCTGTTCCCTCAATGATAGATGCCAATACACCAATTAGGTGTGTTGGCTATGCTGGGAAATAAAAAATCACCTTTTGCTTTTTAGTTTTTACTTGCTAATCCCTCCACTATGGCAGAAACTTCAGTATGGTTATCTATTCACTCCGGCCCCAAATAGAATGTATTATTCAAATAACCTTTGGTGTCACACGGTCTTAACTGGCCCCAGATTGCATTGAGACGTCATCAAACCAAACAGAGGATGGCTCAAGATCCAGTTTGTTTTCTAGTCAGGCATTAAACAAGCTTTGGGTTGTATGTTTATTTGAAATTCCATTATTGAAACCACTTTCTCGTCTCACGGTCAACTGGGTTCCCTCTTGACAGAATTACAAAAGATATTAACTTGCTTCTTGAGAGGGATTCTTACTTCTACTATTGCTTTTTTCCATAAGTTGTTTGAAAAAAATCTTATCTGCATTCCAGATTTCTCAAAATATCTTGCTGAGCATTATCATTTCCTATATCTTCAAATGGCCTAAATGAGATTCAATCTGGATTTGCCAAGTCAATCGATACATTAGATATGTCTTTACGGTGGTGAGTCCATTGAGTTTCTGTTTATCTCATTAAGAGTTAGGGCTTATGTTGGTTTACAAATTGCTGGAAACATGCCATCTGAAAGTATAGAATAGAATAAAATAGTATTTCTCTTTATGTGCTTAGGAAACCCTGCAGGATCTATGGTATGAAGTATAAGAAGTTACTATACATATAAGTTTAGCTGCCATTTTCCTCACTGTTGTTACTATAAGCCATGCATATCCAATCAATGCTTGTTTATTGGTGTTGAAAAACATCCTTGAATAACTTCCCACTTGTTTAATAGGTAAATTGAACAATGTTGGTGCATAATATTTACTCGATTTAAGGTTCAGCCTTATATATTTTGGCATTATAAGCCTTATAAATTTGGGTGGGTTAGTTTAAATTAATTAATAATTGAATTTAAAATATTATTGTATTAATTACTAAATATATACCTTAATGAAAAGGTATAACCACCAAATTGTAATAGGTGGCTGCATCCATGCTATATTTAAAGAAATCCCGAGTGTTGGAAAAATATATCATTAGATATATGCTTTTGTATTTTGCAAATATCTGCAAGAGGAAGTTGAAGCCTGTGTTTGGAAGGGAGGGAGGAGGAGATTGAAAGCTAGTTTCTGGAGTCTGTTAATCAGACAATGTAAGTTTTCTCAATCAAACGAATGGTGTTTTTTTGGGGTTTTTGATCGAAAGGTTTTCCTTATTAATCTCTGCATTCTGTGCAATTTTATTGTTCATTTTTAGTATATTTTAATTATTTCTGCAATGTTCAAATCCATATAATTAATGGTTTTTTATGGCTAAACCAATTACCCTGGTTTTTCTAACAAATAAGTTATATGGAATATTCAAACATTCAGTGCCTTATTGAGTGCTGCTGCTATACTTGTAGATGGGACAATGTAGCTTTGTATACTTATCATCCTCAATTCATTCTTGCTAGGCGATGAGAGCTTAGTCTGAATTGACAAATTATAGCTACATGTGGAAATTCTTATTTTTTTCAACAAGAAACATTCAACTACGAAATTAAAGACGGCACGTAGAGCCAGCTAAGCTTTGACTAATCAACATGAAGTAGATGAGCCATTAACAATTTTCAAACATTTACTATCTAGTGTATGAATGAATACACATTCTATTTGTAAATGTGTGACATGTAGTTGATACTACTTTTACCTGATAAATGTGAAATATACCTTCTTCAATTGACTGCTTTATTGGGTCTAATACGCTGGGCACTCTATACTTGCTCTTTAAGTTTGATTTGGTTACAATGAGGCTATTTCAAGTGGTTGACATTAAATTTTGAATTTTATAACAACTGGTAAACATGTGTTGAGATATATTATATCCCTGTCAATCTTGGAAGAATAGTTAACCTCTCTTTTTGTTGTCTCAGAGCTTGAGAGAAAGCTGGAACTTCTACGCCATAAGCTAGCAGGTTCCAATCAGGTTAACTCATCAATCTTATTTACTAGCTACATTTCCTATAATCTTTGTGCTGTTCTATTGAAATGTATTTATGTGACTACAAGTTTGTTTGTGTATAATTAACGTTTTTGTATAAATTGGTTCTATTTGATGGGAAAGCAGTTGCATTAAATTAGTCATTCAGTGTTGACTGCTTGTTTGGTTTGGTCTACAGGTTGATATTTCCAAAGAAATTCAGTTGGAACAAGAAGGTTTTGATGAAAAAAACTTAAATTTATGTGAAAAAGTTGAACAAGTGCAAGTCAAGGTAATCTCAAATAATTTCTATCTTAAATATTATTAAGTTGTTCTTATGTTTACAACAATACAATGTACCCTTTAATGAGTGTCTTGTGCATTGCTACTAGTCAATTCAAACTGAATTTATATCAAGCTCAAGTATACACAATGAAGTTGCCACAGATGAGAAATGGCCAAAATAGTTTTCCAGGGTTGCCTCCTCTGTAAATGGCTGAGCTATAATTAAATATGGAGATACTGACTAGTTATTATCAAAAATACAAATTTAATATGTGACTACTGTTTTGCAGACACATACCTAAATGAATTATGATATTGAATCAGTATCTATAAGTGAACTGCAATTGCTCATAATGCATAGAATTTTTCCATTTTATATAAGCTCTGAATTGAAATAAAAGAGTTTACTTTGTTAAGGTATTCAGTCATTGTCAATCTCATGTTAGAGTTTTTTTCAATTGCATACGTTAAGGTCCTCAACTAGTGTATTGTCCTCTGAATTACCAGCATAATTCATATCAATGTCTTGGCTAAAAAGAATGAAAGGAAATGCACGCTAGAGTGGCTCTTTGATTACATTCTAACATTGGAATTTTCATTTCTATATATGTTAGCTGGAAGATCTTATCCAAACTTTCATATTTTGCAGGTGAAACAACTGGAAGATAATATAGAGAGAACTACTGAAGCATGGGAGGGCCCAACTGAAGTAGAAGTGGAATTGGAGAACAGGCTTTCGCAGCTTACTGATCATCTCATCCAAAAACAAGCACAGGTTTGCATGCAAAGTTAAATTTGTTATTGGAAGAATAGATGTGATGCTCATACAAGCAGCTAACTTATGATGCTCATGCATGGAATGATCTAATATGTTTATGTTCTTGTTAACTTGTATATTTAGTTTTCCAGAAAAATATTTATGATCTGTGATTCTATTTCTCTAGAAAATGCTTTTGTAGTGTCAACTTCCTCAACGGGGCTTGGCATTATCTGTATTGGTCTTTAGGTTGCATCAGGAAGTTTACAAGTGTACTGGTAGGCCTTGTTGAGGAAGGTTTCATGTGATGAATAAGTTGCACGAGATGTACCATCTAGCATCACTGCTTTCCTTTAGGTTCAGATTAAGATAGGAAATTGATTGTTTGCTGGAAATGTTGCTTTCTTTATTTTTGTTTGGAACCTAATATTTTGATTAGACTTAATAAGTATCCTGCTTACACACCAAGTGTTTTTCATTTCTTGTAAGCTTGCTACACATATGTAAATAGACTCTGACAATCAAAGCCAGAGAAAGCCATGGAAAGTTCTGCATAACAGTTCCGTTTTGCAATATTACATTGTGCTCAAGTTTTATGACATTATTCTCCTTGATGAGAAATGTGGTGTTGTCCATTTGGTATCTCATTTTATCCTTGCCTGTGCAGATTGCCATTTCTTATGCTATAAAAACAAATTTCAAAGCATGAAATTGAATATTCATAGCAGAATAATAATTGTTGCACGTATGTGGCTTTTGTTAAGTGACCATGTGGCTTCTTGATTGAGATTTCTATTAAATTTGCATGTGACAGCTTATTATAGGGCAATTTGTTAAAAAAAAATTATAAATATTTATAGTTTCTTTGCCCTTCAATGTGTCAGCAATTGTAGGATATAAACTATAATAGATGATTCATTTTCTGAAATGTGGAACATCTTTTACAACTTGCTTTTCTGCATTAACATATTCCATTTTACATTCATCCCGGCAGTATAATTTAATTGCTGCTATGATTTTGTATGGAATGTGTTTGTTTTGCTTTTCAGGAACTTATTAGGCACGGGGCATAAAAATATGCCAAAACATAATTTGTTTGTGGTGTCACGAAATAATCTATTCCTTACGCAACTTTTCATTTTACCCTCTTATATGGTGTACTTTTGCATAGTCTAGCATGTATTTTGATTTTCTCCCCATGATTGCTTGGCAGGTTGAAACCCTGTCTGCAGAGAAAGGAACAATGCTTTTCAGGCTAGAGGTATGTTTTCTTGCATGAATCATTGAATCCTCTTTTCATCCACCATTGCCATTTTGGAAATTTTTCATTTGATAAACGGTATTAGTTAACTCTCCAAGCATTAGATTTACTTAACTTTGAGGGTATTATTTTGTCATGCAACAACAGGCCCTTTCCAACACACTATATGAAGAAAGGTACCTGGCACAGTCACAAACATCAAAGGGAAACAAGTCAAATTATCTAGATTCAGTTTCTATGGATGAAGATTTGGAGTTTGGATTGACAAGATCATATGATCTGAGAAGAGGAGTTTATGAGAATGAAGACTTTGAAAGAAGCCCTATTTTCTTTCTTCTCCGCCAATTTGATATGATCTTTTCGGCTGGTGCTTACTATCTGCGTAGGAATGGGATGGCAAAATGCTTCGCCTTAATTTACCTTTTGGCTCTGCATATTTGGGTTATATTTGTTATGTTTTTACGCACTGAAGAAAATCAAGACACAAAATCTGGTGCTTTATTCTCATTAGAGAGCATTAATAATGGGACAAGTTCTTTAAATTCTACCCTGTCTTAGAATGTACATGCTGCAATTCTTTAAAAACCATAAAATTGTGGTCTCGGTGTACTGTATAATGACGCAATAAATGAAAACTTTCTTGATGCTGTGCTGTCAATTTAGGTGCTGCTTTCTTATTTGAAACTTTCTTAATACCATGCTGTCAATTTAGGTGCTGCTTTCTTATTGCTTATGGGAAAACATCAGTGATACCAGTTTCATTGAATGCTACTCAATCTCTTGTATCCTTCCTTCCTCTTGTGCAGAGATGTTACAAAGTAACATTCTCTATGCTCTGTAAAAATAACATTGAATATTGGGCAACATTTTAAAGTGAGTAAATATGATGGTACTGTTTTCAACTTTTGTCATCTTTGAACTATATTTTGTAGTGTGGAATAAATTGTGGGTGGTACAGTGTTAAAAGACTTGAAAGACTTTCTATGCACTATCCCTTACCGTTTAGAATGTAAAAATAGATGACTTGAAATTATAGATGATTCATATCTTCTCTTTGCTTGTGCCCAAATATGATAATACCAAAATTGTCTTCAGGGGATGTACTGAATAAGAAATATTGCAACTTCTTATGATTCTGTTAAACATTGATATTTAGAAGTTGTGGTGCTGCATTTTTTCTTGCTGTTATGCTACATGAGAAAACAGATGCAATCTGAAAAATCATGATGCTACCAATGGGGCATGCCATGTTAACATTTGTGAAGCATGGTATAATTTTGGTGAAATATTGAGGTCGTTTGTTGTTATGGTTCAAAGATGCTTGGATAGTCACAAGGGCAGCACTTCTGTTTGTACTGTTCGCTCTTGCAGCTGTTTCTTTTTTCCATTTACTGTTTCACATTCCAAGTGTAGGTTGTTGATACAAGGTTGTCAGATTTTCACCTTCAGAATTAAAGAACTAAAAAAATAGATGTATTTATAACAAAAAAAAAATAGAAGACAATATTCCACCTGCATATGATGCAAGTTGTAGAGTTGCAAAGCACAGAGACTGGAGAATGTGTGTAATGCTTCATAGGATTGTGTTTCAATTTCTTACATATTAGAATAAATCATAATGTATTTTTACTTTAATGTTTGAGACACATCTTCCGTCCCTGATGATTTTAAGATGCTGATAAGATGGTTCTCTTATGATGTTCCCAGTCAGTGAATGTTGTCAACAGGGTTGTATAACAATGGAGTCACTAATAGGGTAGTACCACACCCATTGATGAAATTGTATATTTGGTTGTTGATGGGCATTGCAGATTTTGAGATGCAAGTTTGTAGATAATGAGTGATTCTAGTGTTATGCCAAGATGGAAAATCCTGAAAGTCCAACAACAAGACAAAGCAAGGAAGAACAAAGGGAGAAAGCCAACAAAAAGGAAAAAAGGGCACAAGGAGGAAAAGGAAAAGAAAAGAGAAGGGGCCCCCATTTGGCAAGGCTAAAATGGGGTATGGGTGCAAGACATAACAAATAACCACCATAAATAGATCACACAACTTCTATTAAAACAGCATTAACAGGTAAAACATGAAGATGATACAACTGCAAGAGGGGTAGGATGTCTACAATTATCTTATAATAGATATAAAAGAGACTAAAACCCACATAATACAACTTGCATTCAAAAGGTACATAGTATAACGACCATAACAGGAGGCAAAATATCATTTTTTATTGATTGCAAGGCTTGAGCATGCATTTTCACTTCAAAAAACAGCAAATTTTATTACATAGAAGCTTTCTCTTTTTTCTTTATCTATTGGAACCTCTTTGAATGAGAACTCTTGGGTCCTCAATACAACATAGAGGAGAATGCCAAAGCTGCAACAAAATCCATAATAAATTTTGTTGTATGTTGTGGGGACCATGCCCATGCCCTAACTGTCATTCTTGCCAACGCTTTGCAGAAATGTGTCCCCTCAAAATATGATTTGGTCATCTTGAAACATGAAAGGACATTCCCTACATCCCTTGCCATATTTGAGCACTAATGGCACATGGGATTGAGTGTATAGATCAGGAAAATCACCTATGGAATCCATTGCAACAACTTGGAGATGGTGTGCTTGATAATGTGGTTCATAGTAATAAATGAGGATGGGTGAGCACCATTTTCCCCCTTTTAATTTGTGCCAAACTACATAAGAAATATTTTTGGTGCCATCAGATTAAATCTGGTAGTTTAAGGCATTGAAATACATTAATGACGGAATTTTGGATATGCCTTTGTGGGGTTTTGAAGTGAAATTGATCCTTTTGCAAGAGTTTCCATTTGAACCAAATTTGCAAGAAAATGCATCTAAATTGAACCTACATAGAAGTCTCTATGAATTGGATTTGTAAAAAAATCCATCAGAATTGAATTTGCCAACTTCCCAATATTTTGGTGTCTAGTTTAGATGAAGAGTTTCAATAATGATGTCAACAAAAGGATAAGGTGGCATCATCATGATCTAAGAGTGATGTCATCATGGAATGGGGTTGATCAAGATGGGATGCCATCAACATGATGTTAGTAGGGTGGGATGATGTCAACAATAGATGGCTTGTGGGAACATGCAATTAGACTAGATATGCAGGGAAGATTAATTGAATTGGATAAAAGGGTAACTTTTACAGGTTTAGTTCAATTGGCTAGGAAAACTCCACAAAAGGTTGATGACATAAGCATGTGGTGACTTGTGGGGAAATGCGATTGGATTGATTATGAAATAGAACTTTGAAAGGTTCACTTTAGTTAGACAAAGAAGATCCACAAAGGGTTGAAGATGTAAGCAAGGATTGATGGCATCATCAGTGTATGGACATGTAGAAAAACACAATGGATTTGGTTAGGAATACAAGTTTGGAAAGGTTCAATTTAGTTGACTAGGGACCCTTCGAAGATGACATCAACATAATGTTAGCAAGGTGACATGCATAATTTTCTAAGTAAACCCAACTTATGAACAAGTTTAATGATATAGTCCAAATGGAACTTGAACCTCTATAACACTTTAAATTGGCTTTATAAATAGTTGAAAGTGGAAGAAACTAAGTGAATTAGGCACCTAACTTTTAGAAGGTTTAGTTTAGATGGAGATTTGATTTTTGCAAAGGAATTTATGCATAAAAAATGATTTGAAGTGGATTTGTGGAAAGGGTGAAGGGAACTAGATTTGTGTGCAAATCCAACTTTAGAAAGGGGAAGTTCAAATGGAGGTTGGGTTCCCACAAGCTTTGAACTTCTTCAAACTTTAAAATTTGATATATAATCTATCGAGTGCGAGGAAAGTTTAGTGAATTGGTTCCAAAACTTTCAATAAGTGCAGTTTAGATGGGCTTTAATTTTCCATGGATAAGGACCTTTGTGAGAAAAACAAAGTGAACTAGGCCTTGCAAGGAAAATAACATTAATCATATTTTTAGATTTCAAATGGTGTATTTCACTTGGAAGCCAAACCTTCACAAATATTGATTCATAGTATTTTGATGATGAACTAGACATTCATAAAGGACTATGAGAACTAGCCTTTGGATTGGTGGGAGGGGTAAAACTCACAAGTAGTTATCTCCTTTGCCTTAACAAATTTGGGGGAACTTTCAAAAGGACCAAGGCCTAATTTTGGATGCTCTACTCAACTGTGATGGAATTTTAGAATAGGGCCACCCAAATTTAACACCTTAAAATAAACATGACTATTTGAGTTTTAAACTCAAACAAGTCAACATTTTGGTGACCTCTAGGGAGTGCTTTCCTGCTAAACACTAGGATCCAATGGGACTCAAAGAATCCAAAAAAACCTTGGAAGATGAGCCTAGGCCTAACCAAACAATTGAAACTACCTCAAACAACAAGCAACACAAGGACAAAAAATACCTAAAAGGAAACAAAACACTCAATCTCCTAATGAGAATGCAACATGTGCAATAATACTTGGAGGAAGAAAAGATAACCAAAATGTGCAAAATACTTATTTTCTAGAAACAACTAATCTAATATGTACAATATTTGAAAACCAACCTCAAAAGAAAGACTTGAGGTGTATCCCTTTGAATGGGAGAGAAAAATTCTCTACCCAACTTTGAAAGTTGAAAAGCTTTGGTTTCTTTATAATCGGTTATGTTGCATGGGCCACTCCAAATGAAATCAAACTTTGTGCGTCTTCTAGCCTTAGCTATGTCTTCATCCCATTTCAACACCAAATTTCCTTCCTTGTAACACTCTATCAATTGCCATTGTTCAAATGTCTTCTTAACCTATGCTTGATGAGCTTCGAGTATTTGCATTGCTTTGTCTCTTACCTCTTCTAAATCTAACTCAACCAACCTTATATTCATTGCATCATTGTCTAACATTTGTAGCTGTTGTGCAAATTCAAGGGAAGGAAACTCAAGTGACAATGGAAGTTTTTGTTTTTTATCATAGTTAGGATTAGATAGAGAAGGAGCTTGAGAAATAGCTTGTTTAATAGCCTCAAAATTGCCCTTACCTTCCTTAGACTAATTGAATAACAAATACTTTTTAAGCATGGAAGTCAGAGGATTAGACATAGAAGAAAATTTTGGTATAAATCTCCTAAAAAAAATCCTTCCCAAGAAACTCTAAAGACCTTTCTTATGCCTTGCAAGAGGAAGGGATAAAATGAAACTTACTCTTTATGGATCAATTGCAATACCCACTTTTGAGACTATGTGCCCCAAAAAACTATCCTCACGAATAAAAAACACATTTTTTAGGGTTCAATGGTATACCAAATTATCTACACCTATCAAATACTTTTCTCAAATGATCCAAGTGTTCATGTGCATGGTTTGAACAAATAGTTAGATCATCCATATACACCAGAATTATATCGTTGTAGGCCCTTGAAATCAAAATCCATTGCCCTTTGAAAGGTTGCACTAGTAATGGTTAACCCAAAAGGAATCTTCTTGTAAACCATAGTGCCTCATTTGGTGGTAAAGGCTATCTTAAACTAATTTTATTCTTAGACAAGCATTTGGTTGTACCTTGAATAACTATTTAAGAGAGACTAATTTTTAACTCTAGCTACTATTTGAAGGATTTGTACCATAGGTGAAAGTGAATACTGATCCTTAAGAGATGCTCTATTTAGATCTTTAAAATCCACAAAAAGCCTAATTTCTCCATTCTTCAAGTCCTAATAGGGACTATATTGGCTACCCAAGAGGAGTGTTTGATTGGGAAAATAATTTTTGCTCTAAGAGTTTGGACAACTCTTTTTTCATCAATGATTCAATATTTAGAATTATTGGCCTTTATTTTTGTCTAATGGGATTTGCATTTAGATCTAATTAAATAGTATGTTGGGCTAGGCTAGGGTCAAAACCTCTAAGATCTTTGTACATCAATGAAAAACTATCAACATACTCTTTACAAAGATCAACAAAAACTTATTTTTCAAATTTACTACATACCTTCCCAGCCTTCAAAACTTTGTCCTTTGCAATTGTTACTTCCTTGTAGTTCTCTTCTTTTATGGTCATGTTCATTTTTTCACCTCTAAGATAATAATTAGTGTTAATAATACTTTCTAAGGTGATTAACCTTGTAGGAAACTTATTTGTCTTCAATTGAAGGACTTGATCCCCATATTGTTCTTGCAAATTTGATTGATTTTTAGCAAAACATTCTACTTCTTTTAAAAATGAAAAATATTCTAATCATTTTCAAACACTTACCAATTGATTGCATTATCTGGAACAATTGGTCTTACAACAATTTTTAACAAGTTGATATTTATCCTCTATGATATCTTTCAGGATGTGAAATTGTGAACCCATTGTTGTGAGCCTATCAACATCTTTATTCTTTTCTCTAGGGACAACTTGAATGTTGAACACATCAAAGTCTTCCATAAGATCCCATACCATATACATGTAGGCCTTCAAGAATTTATTTTTAGATGCATTTCGGGCTCTAACTTGGTGAACAACAAGCTCACTATCACCAAATACTTGTAAACTTTCGATCCCTCTTCTTTGTGCAAGTCAAAGAACCTAAATCAATGCTTCATACTCGACTACATTGTTATTATAGCTGAATTGAAGTCTAAATGAAAAGTAATACATTTTCTTTTTGAGGACAAATCATTGTTACACTAGAACCTACACCATTTTTACTCCTTGAGCCTTTAAAGTATACTTGCCATAGTCCATCAATATCCTCTTGTGACTTCATAAAGTTGGATGTAGGTGAATTTTCTTCATGAATGCAATAAGTACCCAACGCTATTTCTTCCACATGAGAAAAAATGATCATACTAAAATTTATTCTCATTCATCAAGATTAGGAACTCCTTTTGAAGGTGTGGCAACCTCATGAACAATAATATCTTCCTCTAGGTAAATTGCAATGTGCGATTCATGTTAGTAAGAATAGGAGTGTATGGATCAATATGATTCATTGAAATAGGTTAAACCTTTATGGTTAATTTTGTGTCATACCTATTCCTAAACAACATGTGGAACCAATCTAAATATAGATACCCTCCTATCTTGGCTATGAACTCTCTAGATAAATATATTGCAAAAAATAAAGGAAGATCTATGATTAGTCGGGCATGCATGTAAATTCAATTTCAAATTCTTAATGATGCTTACTATTTTAACAATAGTACCATTTAATTGCACAACTCCCTTAGACATTGGTTCATATTTAATACCAAGAAGACCAACTAATTTATTTGGTATAATAGAGCTACTAACCCCTGAATCATCACACAATTGTGAACTAAATGATCTCAAATAATCAAAGACATGTAGAAGAGAGGTGGCTTAGCAATTTTGTATATATTTCTCTTCTCCTTTTGCTGAAAAAGGCTAATTAGAGTTGTTGGTGAGTGGTTTTTCACAAAGTATTCTATCTCTTCTCAAAAGAAATACAACCTTGATAAATAAAAAAAGACTACCCCAAGGCTTCAATTGTTTGAAAAAAAAACTCAAGGTTCAATGCATTAATTTTTCAAAAAGGGGCCTTACGATTTACTCAGTGGAATTGATGAGGACCCTAATATGATTCAAATAAGTATGAAACCCTAAATATTCCTTCAACTATGAGATCTAGAAACAATTTGTCAATCTTCAAT
>VDFB02298843.1:0-11029 GCA_007258455.2 Sequoia sempervirens | reverse complement strand
CAAATGAGTCACTTTCTTCATGAATGTACAAACTCTTCTTTTTCTTTCCAAAAATCTTCCTATTAGGATAACAAGATTTCATCTTTTTTCTATCTCCTTGCTTAGATTTATCCTCCTTATCATAAGGGAACTTAGAAGCAAAGTGACCTATTCTTCCACAGTTAAAACACTTGAAAGGAAACTTACCTTTATACTTACTAGATCCTCTCCTCACTCTTCTTATAAATTTTGCTTCTTTCTCATTAGTCTCTTCATGGTCTGTTGCAATGGCTATAGTATTATCTTTCTTATCTACTTCATCCTTTTCCTTTTCTACAACCTTGAATACAACTTCTCTCCTAGAAGGCTTGACATCTCTCATTATCATATCATATGTAGTAAATATGCCATGCAACTCATCAAGAGTGAGTTTATCCACTTCTCTTCCTTCTTCAATTCTAGAGATCTTGTGATCATATTTAGCTATCATTGACCTTAGAACTTTTAGCACAATGACACCTTCTTTCACTTCTTCTCTATATCCTCTAATATCTAGTTTACTACATCATCAACCCTTAGAATATATTCTGCAATATTCTCCTCTTCACTCTTCTTTAGGCCTTTAAATTTAGCTCTCAATACTTGAAGCTTTTCAAACTTCACCTTTCTATCTCCTTCATAGATGTTTTTCAAATTTTCCCAGACATCATACAAATTTTACAATGTATAACCTTAACATACATAGATTCAAACAAATTTTTCATAATGGAAAACCATGCTTTATCTTTGTTCTCATAGTCCTTCTTTCCTATAGCATTAGTGGGAGGAGTAGGAGGGAGAATTTATTTTTTCTTGACTGACAACCAAACATCAAGTCCTATGGATCCCAAATATCTCTTCATCAATGAGTTCCACTTAGCATAATTTGTTCCATCAAACCAAGGTGGATTGCTTAAACCTTCCTGATTATTCATTATGTTCACACTTCTAAAATCTACCTGCATTGATTAAGCTTCACATAGGGAACCTAGGGTTGTGATACAAATTGTTGGAACAAAATAATCTACTAAGAGGGGTTGAATAAATAAATCTAATTTTTTTCTCTTAATCAGTTTGTGCACATTAATTATTTCAAACCCTTAATGTGTAGATTGAGACTTAACATGTAAATATAAGAATATGCACACACACAAGCATCACATTACATTGGATGTAAGTGGAAAAACCAGGATGGGAAAAACCACGGTGAGAAATGCTGCTAGAAGCTACTATCCTAATCCAACCTCACAAGCATGAAGTTCGGTTATAATTCTTTAAGGGCACCAACCCTAAGGAGATACCAATCATCTAGTTTTAGGAGCACCCACTCCAAGGAAGCACCCACTCCCTAATCTAAGCACCTACCTAGATATTTGATGGCACCACCAATCAGATTTATAATAAGAGATACAAAAATTTGATTCAACTTCTATGTTGCAACCTTCTTTGCAATTGCTCAACTCTCTGTTGTTGTCTCTACAACTCATTTTTGTATACACACACAACTCTCTCCTTGTTCCACACTTAATAAAAAAATTGATCTTTTATTTTGTATCTTTTTCACTAACTTGTGTAGATTTCCTCGAGATTCTCACATGTGTTCTAATCGTCCAAAACCTTCTACTCAAATTTACCTATTATCTTCTTCATCATACACCATCTTCATCAAGCCACATCCACATTAAATTTAGGTGTAGATAATTTTTCCTTTTATTCTCTTTGTCAAACCCTAGGATTGGATTTGCATTTAATTTTTTCTCGATTTATTCAATCTGATCCGATCTTCATCTCCCTTGCAAGTTGTACCACTGCTTTGTAGAAAAAATCTTCACCGAAATTGGTTGCAAGTGTAGTTGGACCAATTAAATCCATTCATTGTGATAGCTACCTATCGAAACCCTATTTACATAGTCATGGTCATTGGAGATCTTCAAGTTTGAATTATTTCCATCAATCTTCAGTCTTTGCGCCATGATCCATGGGCCTATGTTCATCTTAGCATCTTTAAAATACCATTTTCATATCAAACCTCTTTAAATTGGCATCGTTGATCTCCATCTCATGACTGCCACTTTACTTCATCATGTCACATTGAGAAATATTCAGGTCTCACCAATATCTTCATTTCTCCCTAAAACCACTTCACCATTTGTCATCCATGTCATCTCCATGCAACTCACAACACTAATGTGAGTTGGTGTATCAAGCAATCACTAGCTATAATCTATCTGCAAAGGTCACCATTTACTAGTGTCACCTCCCTATTGGAATGTTAGAGGGACAATCATTTTGTTCTCACTGATGTTTATCCTTCTCCTAATGAAGAGCCTTTGATCTTGTCCATCACTTACTGCTACAATGTTGAAGAGTGCACTTTTCATTCTTGTGATGTGAAGAGGTGTCCTAATATCTGTTTGATATTCATTACATGATCTTGACCATTCATCGCTCATCGCGAAAATATCTCCTTCAACTTGCTTTACTGCAACAATGAGAACATCCTTCATGATGCAATAATTTTTTTCCACTTGTTCACTTTGATGTCATACTCCACTAATGCTTGTCATTCATCGCTCATCGTGAAAACCATCCTATCAATTCACTTAACAATAATGATGTGAAGTGAACGAGTGATATGTCACCACATGTCTAGTGGAACTACTACCAACTTCATGCACTATTTGATCAAAACCTAATTTGATATCCATCATTCCCTACACCCGAATGAGGTATGGATGAGGTCCCACCATAGGTGCCACAGGCTAGCGGGCACCGTCAGATATTTTTGATCACTGCTATTGATTAAATTCCATCGCTCATCATGAAAACCAAAGATAGACACAAATACTTAGCCACAATACAAAGACCCATAGTAATATCCATTCGATCTCTAGGACTTAATCTCAACTATTGATCAAGCATCGTTGCTATGTCAAGGGAACTCAAAAAATTGTCTCTTCAAGTCTCCATTGTCACCTCGATGTATCATTCTCTCTTTCTTTATCAATTGATTGAAGGGACACTAAAAATTCTCTTACTAATATGGTGTCTTCTCCCTAATGCAAACACATGGACTTCACTAACCTAGAGCACTAGGTAAAGGGCTTGGTCATGGAATGACTTTAAAAACATAAGTTATAACTTGTGTGACCAATAACCTGCAATGGGAAATAAAAGTCAAAATAAAAAATATTTTAGAGCACCATGACTAAAAACACCGAGGGTTTAACTCATAAACCCTAACAATGCCTAAGAGTAGAAACAAATCATTTATGAGCACATAATTCAACTTCTGGACCTGCAGAGCACATCTAGGGAATTCTCTCAAAAAACCCATATCAAAGTTGGCACCAAATTTTCATTCAAATTCCTAGAAGCCATTGTAACAAAGGATGACAACATTTTGTCAACATTGCATCATTTTGAAAAAAATTTGTACCATCTGCAAAACCTTTCTTCTTTCACCAACAACTTGAACCATTTCTTTTAGATCCTAATCTACATCTCTTTGTCATCATGCCACCAATCTTCCTTGCAAGATATCCCCTTTTGACATCAATGACAATAACATGCTAGCATATGGGAAAAATGTGTAGCAAAGGATATAATATTGTATTTCAAGATGGTAGTTATGAAATCAAAAAAGGGAGCTCTAGAACTCTAGTTGTTGCACCTGAATAAGGATAGATGGTAATGTTTATCATCTCAAAGGTGCTAATGGTAAGTGCTTTATGACTCAAACCAATGAAATTTGGCTATGATATAAATGAATGTGTCACATCAATTTTGATAGTCTAGTGAGGACTAGCTCTACTCAAGCTATGAAAGATATAAGAAGAATTAGAAAGCCTATCAATGTAGTTTGCAAGGAATGTCAGGTTCGAAAGTAAACAAAAAAGAGATTCAATATCAAAGAAATCCTATTATCACATATTACAGAGTTTGGAAGAAAATATCATATCAATGGGAAATAAAAGTTAGAATAAAAAATATTTTAGAGCACCATTACTACAAACACCTAGGGTTTCACTCATAAACCCTAACAATGCCTAAGAGTAGAAACAAATCATTTCTGAGCACATACTTCAACTTCTGGACCTACAGAGCACATCTATGGAATTCTCTCAAAAAACCCATATCAAATCTGGCACCAAATTTTCATTCAAATTCCTAGAAGCCATTGTTACAGAAAGATGACAACATTTTGTCAAAATTGCATCATTTTGAGAAAATTTTGTACCATCTACAAGGTCATTATTCTTTCACCAACAACTTGAACCGTTGCTTTTAGATCCTAATCTATATCTCTTTGTCATCATGCCACCAATCTTCCTTGCAAGATATCCCCTTTTGACATTATTGACAATAACATGCTAGCGTATAGGAAAAATGTGTAGCAAAGTATATAATATTGTATTTCAAGATGGTGGTTATGAAATCAAAAAAGGGAGCTCTAGAACTCTTGTTGTTGCACCTGAATAAGGATAGATGGTAATGTTTATCATCTCAAAGGTGCTAATGGTAAGTGATTTATGAATCAAACAAATGAAATTTGAATATGATATAAATGAATGCATCACATCAATTTTGATAGTCTAGTGAGGACTAGCTTTACTCAAGCTATGAAATATCTAAGAAGAATTAGAAATCCTATCAATGTAGTTTGCAAGGTATGTCAGGTTGGGAAGCAAACAAGAAAAAGGTTCAATATCAAAGAACCCCTAATGTCACATATTACGAGTGTTTGGAAGAAAATATCATATCGATGGGAAATAAAAGTAAAAATAAAAAATATTTTAGAGCACCATGACTACAAACACCTAGGGTTTAACTCATAAATCCTAACAATTCCAAAGAGTAGAAACAAATCATTTCTGAGCACATACTTCAACTTTTGGACCTGCAGAGCACATCTATGGAATTCTCTCAAAACACCCATATCAAATCTGGCACCAAATTTTCATTCAAATTCCTAGAAGCCATTGTTATAGAAAGATGAAATTTTTTTGACAAACTTTGTACAAAACCATTCTTCTTTCACCAACAACTTGAACCATTACTTTTAGATCCTAATCTACATCTCTTTGTCATCATGCCACCAATCTTCCTTGCAAGATATCCCCTTTTGACATTAATGACAATAAAATGCTAGAATATAGGACAAATGTGTAGCAAAGGATATAATCTTGTATTTCAAGATGGTGGTTATGAAATTAGAAAATGGAGCTCTAGAACTCTAGTTGCCACACCTGAATAAGGATAGATGGTAATGCTTATCATCTCAAAGGTGCTAATGGTAAGTGCTTTATGACTCAAACAAATAAAATTTGGCTATGATATAAATGAATGTCACATCAATTTTGATAGTCTAGTGAGGACTAGCTCTACTCAAGCTATGAAAGATCTAAGAAGAATTAGAAAGCCTATCCATGTAGTTTACAAGGAATGTTAGGTTGAGAAGCAAACAAGAAAGAGGTTCAATATCAAAGAACTCCTATTATCACATATTACAGAGTGTTTGGAAGAACATATCATATCGATGGGAAATAAAAGTCAAAATAAAATATATTTTGGAGCACCATGAATACAAACACCTAGGATTTAACTCATAAACCCTAAAAATTCATAAGAGTAGAAACAAATAATTTCTAAGTACATACTTCAACTTATGGACATGCAGAGCACATCCATGCAATTCTCTCAAAAAACCCATATCAAATTTGGCACCAAATTTTCATTCAAATTCTAGAAGCCATTGTTACAGAAAGATGATTTTGTTAACATTGAATCATTTTGACAAACTTTTGTACCATCTACAAAACCATCCTTCTTTCACCAACAACCTGAACCATTGCTTTTAGATCCTAATCTACATCTCTTTGTCATCATGCCACCAATTTTCCTTGCAAGATATCCCCTTTTGACATTAGTGACAATAACATGCTAGCATATAGGAAAAATGTGTAGGAAAGGATATAATCTTGTATTTCAAAATGGTGGTTATGAAATCAGAAAAGGGAGCTTTAGAACTCTAGTTGTTGCACCTGAACAAGGATAGATGGCAATGTTTATCATCTAAAAGGTGCTAATGGTAAGTGCTTTATGACTCAAACCAATTAAATTTGGCTATGATATAAATGAATGTGTCACATCAATTTTGATAGTCTAGTGAGGACTAGCTCTACTCAAGCTATGAAAGATCTAACAAGAATTATAAAGCCTATCAATGTAGTTTACAAGGAATGTCAAGTTGTGAATTAAACAAGAAAGAGGTTCAATATCAAAGAACTCCTACTATCACATATTACATAATGTTTGGAAGAAAATATCATATCAGAAGAGATGAAGAGAACTTGGGAAATTTTTATGTAATATCATATGAAGGAATCTTCCTTCGATATTCCACAAGAATCAAGACTTACCAGTGCTACAGTAAGAGGTTTAAGAAGATAGTTGAAAGTCCAAGTGTCAAAGTAGATGAAGAACTAAATAAAAGCTCATTACTGATAGAATGATATGAATCTAATGAGTCTTCTTGCACAAAATAAGAAAAAGGACAAGAAAAAGAAAAGGATATGTAGGTTAAAGGGGAAGAAGCTCTGGAAAGGATTCCTAAGAATCCTAAGTAGGTGTAGAAGAATGATTTTGAAGATCAGATCATTGGTGATAAGAGCAAAGGAATGTTGGCAAGATGAAAAGATTCTATGATAGAAGAATAAGTAAAATTGTGTGTACCTTCCAAATTAGAACCTAAGATAAATATTGAGGGATGTAAGGATGAGAATCAGACCAAAGCTATGGAAGAATAATTGATTCATATTGAGAAGAATTCGACTTGAGAACTAGTCCCAAGACCAGAAAACAAGCGTATAATATGAACTTGTGAATATGGAAATTATAATGATCAAATGCAATAAAGATTAATAAAGAAATCAAACAAATGATCAACTAATTACACATTCCCAATGAGATTCCTATAATTCCTAGTTAATATGTCACTAAAAATGATATAGAAAATGCAATTCAAATGAAACAACTTAATTAAATATGCAAACCTCATCCCATTGGGGGATTAGTGCTAAATTGATGTGGAATTCTCAACTTTAATGGTGGACTTGATGCTAAATGAGGTATGATTGATTCAAAAAGGGTGATTGATCTCAAATATGAGTATTAAAATAGTTATAGTGCAATTACTAGAAGGCTTGTGAATATAATTCTCATAGAAATAAGGATTATTTATAGGATTTTTGGATGAATCAAGGGCTAGCATCAAATTAGCTAATCAATGAATAGATTTCAAATATAGAAGGTGGCATGGATCAAGGGTCAAATCCATGGATGAGATTGAATATTGACATGCATCAATGATTCTAATGAAGAGCTCAAATTGATTGAGACAATCACAATCCCATGATTTTAGAGAGATGGAGAAGATATTTCCATTTGGAGGGAAATGTTTGAATTCAAAATGAAGGAATATTCGATGAGAATATTCTTTCAATGATTGGAGGAATTAAAATATATTAGTCAATTAAATCATTAGGAAACTACTTAATTGTGCAAGTGGAGAGAATTTAGTACTTCAATTAAATAATTATAAAGTCATTTTATCAAAATAAGATTCAAGACATTCAATTAAATAATTACATTACTTAATCAAATTAGAAGATTTAGGAGATTTAATTAAATAATTTGGATTATTTAATCAAATGGGATGATATTTAGAGTGAAAGGGGTGAATTAATCAAATAACATTAGTTATTTGATTAATAGAGAGAAAATGGTGAATTTAATTAAACAATTGAAATTATTTAATTAAATAGATCAAAATTATCAAATAAGGGTAGAAATGGTGTTAGTAATCAAATCAAGTGTGTAATATTGATCAGAACATTTTTTGATGTCTACATTTTCCCCCTCTTTGAAGCAATGTACTGACTATATTGTTTTAAAGAAAAAATGATGCTCAAATCAAGATTTTAAAAAATTTGTGACTTTTAGATGCCCCACTATTCCCCAATGGATAAAGGGAGGTTGGTATGCTACCCCCTTGAGAGATCAAGCATAAAAACTATTTTTTCAAGTTGACATCATGATAAGAAAAAAAGATGAGTTCTACTAATTAGAGGATGAAATAGAATTCTTGAATGCTTAGATGTTTGATGTAGACATATGTTATAATGCGAATAAATAGTAATTGACTATGACTAGCCTCATTATATTTTGATGTATATCACAAAAATTTGATACTTGAATATAAATTTTAATAGAGATAGAGAAATGGGATACATAGAATGGTGAATGATAAGATATGATAGGATAATGATGTTGATCAAGATACTAATAAAACTATGATTATTCCAAGATTTTATTTGATATCTAGTGAGATAGGATAGATGATACTAATTTTCTTATCAGATTAGGATGAATTCATCATAACATTCCATATTTTTGATATAACTAATAGACACGATGCACCAAGGTATTCAAAAACTAGGATGATGTTGTGTATAATTCATAGACTTTGACTCTGCAAATAGATAAGAGTATCCTTGTTCATACCTAACATATGGAAACCTTGTTTGATCATTTAAGAGAATAACACCATTGAAGTAATGAGACTAACACACAAAATGTATGAAGAACCTGATATGTCCTAGCCATTTTTTTACTTGAGACTAACCCAACACATGCAAGGAAAGTACTTTCCAAGGTCATATTACAATAATATCCAAAAATAATATCAAACGAAAGAAATGATCAATACCTCACTCCTTTCTCTCTAAATATTTTTGGTAGAAATCATCGAGAGATCATAAAAAATGGACCGATACGATAAATCATAATAAAATGTCAAAATGAAAAAATAATCAAAATTATTCATATCATTTTCCAAAGTGATGTGATTAAGGTGATTTCCAATGATGATGTCCATTGTAGGGAAAATGTATCTATAGGACATCCTATTGGATGTTTAACTAATTCTAACTATTTGATAGGTCATTGATATAAATGTTAAGCAGCATGTTTAACCATGATCAAGACTTAATAATTTTACCCTTAAAGTTTGCACTTTACTAATTTTTGTTCATGTTTCCATTTGTGTTACTAAAATTTTGAGGGAAATAATCAATTTATTAGGAATGGATGGGTGATTTTTTTTCTAAAATATTTCAATGTTTTTTATTTTTTGAAATTCTATGAGTTTTTTTTTAAAATTTTTGAGTTTATTTGAATGTTTGATTTTTCAACATATTTAAAGTTGTTGTGGTCACTAGAAATGGATGCACAACTTCCTTGTTCACATAAAAGGGGAAGAAGGGAAGAGGGATCCAATTTCACAATGCTCACATTCAAGGATAACTTAGAGATCTCAACCCAATGAAGAATAGGAGAGATCTGACTGTAAGATATCCTTGGAGATGAATGAAAACAAGAAATGGGCTCACTACCAAGTGTAAACTTGGAAAATTCAAGATGTTTAAAAACACAGTGTGATAAGTAAACTAATACTAAATGACCTAAGAATGCAAGTAAAATATAACAACAAGCTATGAAACTGGAGATGTGCACCTAGAAACTTTCTGGGGATGGAATGGAGCTCTAGAATCCTAAAAAAATCACTATTGATGCCAACTAGGACTCATACACCAAGTTGGGCAATTTAGTCCTATTTTTTGGAAAATGTGTCAGAGCAGACTTCAAGCAAAAGGGTACTCAGATCTACATAATTCTTGTTTATGCCTAGGCAGTGGGACTCATTTTCCAATAGTGGTGAATCAGTCCACCTCCAGATTTGTAGACATTCAAAATAGGAAACTATGGCCCTCAGTCTACTTTGCTCCTCTTGACAAGTTTATGTATTTGAAACTACAAAATTCAACCTGTAGGTCTTCTCCCAACTTCTCTTAGGGTTTTGAAAACTTTCAATGACTTTTAAAACTTGATGAAAATTTTTCCAATTCTTCTCCTTGACAAGTCTACAACCTAGACTTGCAAATCACATGCAAAGAGAGGGAAAAATGTTGAGGGGTTAGGTTATAGGGGTTTTCCTTGGTCAAACCCCATGTTGGTAAGTAAACCCTTGAAATGAAATGAAATATAGAAAGAGAATGATGAATGAACAAAAGGAAATGTTATAACTCACCAAACCCTTGAAGTAGAATTGACAATGCTTGAAATGAATAGAATGCTTGAAAATGCTTGAAATGATTAGAATGCTTGATAGATTGATTTGTAGATTTTTTGTGGGTGAAATGAGTAGAAAAACCTTATATTTATACTTGATTATACAATAATTCACGAAAATACATCATCATAGGCCAACCTTAGATCTTAGAAAATAAAAAACCCACCAGAATTTTGAATTGACTTTGAATTTTGAGCCAAAGGGGATTCATTTGCCACTCGAGGAGAATGGGTCCCACCTAAGGGGACTCATTCACCAAAAATGAATAATGGGTCCCACTTTAGGCATTTGAAGTGGGTTTCGGGATATAAATGTTTTAAATGATGTTTATCGGGTTTACTCTCAAAAATACTCATAAGTAAGGCCTGTAGATGCAAAATGGGGCCAATTAAAGCATAAGAAACCCCAATTATTAATGACAAACCTAGCAAAGTGTGAAAGTTTGTTGTAACACATTACAAAACTTTGAAATATGACTTGGTAAATGATGAAAAGGGGTTATTTAGGTGAAATATATTAACAAGACCCTAGAAATGTGTGAAAGTGTGTTACAACACTTTACAACTTACTTAGCAGTTATTTTGCAGTTCACAAGGTCCCAAGACCTAATGTGAATGTGTTATCCACATTACAACATTAAATCAAGGAAACATTAAGCCAAAATCACAAGGAGTACCCAAACGAGACAGAAAAAGTAAAAGGGTTAATCTTTTGATGTCCATATTTAGCCCCCACTTTAGTGAGAGGATGAACCTACTTCAAACTCACACTAAAGTAGACCAACGTGCATCAAGAGGGGTTCCCATGAACCAATGCTAG
>VDFB02298842.1:0-14163 GCA_007258455.2 Sequoia sempervirens | reverse complement strand
CTCACTACCAAGTGTAAACTTGGAAAATTCAAGATGTTTAAAAACACAGTGTGATAAGTAAACTAATACTAAATGACCTAAGAATGCAAGTAAAATATAACAACAAGCTATGAAACTGGAGATGTGCACCTAGAAACTTTCTGGGGATGGAATGGAGCTCTAGAATCCTAAAAAAATCACTATTGATGCCAACTAGGACTCATACACCAAGTTGGGCAATTTAGTCCTATTTTTTGGAAAATGTGTCAGAGCAGACTTCAAGCAAAAGGGTACTCAGATCTACATAATTCTTGTTTATGCCTAGGCAGTGGGACTCATTTTCCAATAGTGGTGAATCAGTCCACCTCCAGATTTGTAGACATTCAAAATAGGAAACTATGGCCCTCAGTCTACTTTGCTCCTCTTGACAAGTTTATGTATTTGAAACTACAAAATTCAACCTGTAGGTCTTCTCCCAACTTCTCTTAGGGTTTTGAAAACTTTCAATGACTTTTAAAACTTGATGAAAATTTTTCCAATTCTTCTCCTTGACAAGTCTACAACCTAGACTTGCAAATCACATGCAAAGAGAGGGAAAAATGTTGAGGGGTTAGGTTATAGGGGTTTTCCTTGGTCAAACCCCATGTTGGTAAGTAAACCCTTGAAATGAAATGAAATATAGAAAGAGAATGATGAATGAACAAAAGGAAATGTTATAACTCACCAAACCCTTGAAGTAGAATTGACAATGCTTGAAATGAATAGAATGCTTGAAAATGCTTGAAATGATTAGAATGCTTGATAGATTGATTTGTAGATTTTTTGTGGGTGAAATGAGTAGAAAAACCTTATATTTATACTTGATTATACAATAATTCACGAAAATACATCATCATAGGCCAACCTTAGATCTTAGAAAATAAAAAACCCACCAGAATTTTGAATTGACTTTGAATTTTGAGCCAAAGGGGATTCATTTGCCACTCGAGGAGAATGGGTCCCACCTAAGGGGACTCATTCACCAAAAATGAATAATGGGTCCCACTTTAGGCATTTGAAGTGGGTTTCGGGATATAAATGTTTTAAATGATGTTTATCGGGTTTACTCTCAAAAATACTCATAAGTAAGGCCTGTAGATGCAAAATGGGGCCAATTAAAGCATAAGAAACCCCAATTATTAATGACAAACCTAGCAAAGTGTGAAAGTTTGTTGTAACACATTACAAAACTTTGAAATATGACTTGGTAAATGATGAAAAGGGGTTATTTAGGTGAAATATATTAACAAGACCCTAGAAATGTGTGAAAGTGTGTTACAACACCTAAGTAAGGTACCACTTGAGTTATTTTTAGTTCACAAGGTCCCAAGACCTAATGTGAATGTGTTATCCACATTACAATATTAAATCAAGGCAACATTAAGCCAAAATCACAAGGAGGACCCAAACGAGATAGAAAAAGTAGAAGGGTTACTTTTTCAATGTCCATATTTAGCCCCCACTTTAGTGAGAGGATGAACCTACTTCAAACTCACACTAAAGTAGACCAACGTGCATCAAAAGGGGTTCCCATGAACCAATGCTAGCAAGATGGGATGACAATGATCAAGAGGGGTGATCAAGCCCCCAGGATCAATATCTCATGACAAACCAAACATAACAAAAAGGGAACACACATGAAAATGATATCAAGAACAACAAGGCACAAGTATACAATACCAAAGATGAAAGAGAGAAAAGGAAAAGAAAAAAAAGAAAGATTCAGATCAAGCTTCAACCATTTGTCCAACACAATGTAGATCAGATCTAGGCTATTTGTCCCAAAAATGTGTACTCACTTTGAGGCAATGGAACTCATGGTTGTCTGCCGGGTGAGAAGGATTAAAAGGTGAGAAACATACACTCATGGTTGGTACGTACTCACACACACACAGGTGGCTATGGGGAAAGTGATGTCTCTAAATGGGCTTCTTGCTCAACCATACCAAAGTTATACCTCCTGATAAATTTAATAAGGTGCCACATAAAAAAAGAAAAATGGTCTTTCAAACTTCACGAGACAAGGTAAACTTTGTATGCTTGGATCTCATGAACAAATGTGATGGCTCCAAAGGCATGCAAGTTGTGCTATGCAAGGTGGCCATATAACAAATGCAAAGTGTAACATGTGAAAAGAATGTTCAAATGAGTCATGATTAGTTTATGCAAGGTTTTTAACTTAGGGAACATTGTGTCTAATGTCTCCCAGAGAGGATCGATCAAAGAAATTAAAGATTCACAACTTAGGGGATGCAATGTGTCACATTAGGCCACTAAGAGGAATGCAATATGCTAAGATAGATCACGCTCATGAAGGAAATCATAGCCAATGACATCCACAAAGCGACAAATGCATCATATGAACTAAGAAGGTTGCACTAAGAACCATGAAAAAGGAAAAATGAAAAAGAATATGCCAATGTATGCTCCCACTTTAAAGGAATTGGTAGACACCATGCTATGAGGAATTACTTTGAAGTAGCAAATGAAAAATGCAAACAAAGAAGACATCAAAGCCAACTTGGAAAGCCCTATGCCAAGTCATATATCTCCATGTAAAGCTACATAATGCAAGATAAAAATAAAAGGGAGATTTTTCCCTCAAAATGAAAACACCAAAAACATAATGAATCTATGGATTTGGGGTAAGTATGTTCTTTGCTACAATATTTTTAGAGAGCTCAGAACTGTCATCATCCCCCAAATACACATAGAATTGGAGGAATGACACAAAGAGAGCAAAAACAAACAAAAATATTTTGGGTCACCATGGAAGAGACATATGGTGTCTCGATGCCTTGCATCATCCCCAAAAAGGAGAACACAAGACAAATGAAAAAAAAAAAAAGGTGAAAGAAAGCGAAATATTTTTTTTGGGTCAACTTGAAGGAGACATAGGGTGTCTCAATGCCTTGCATCATCCCCAAAAGGAAAACACAAGAAAAATACAAAGGTAAAATAGAAAGGAAAAGAAATAGAATTTTTTTTGGGTCAACATGAAGGAGATATGAATGTCTCAATGCCTTGCATCATCTTCAAAAGGAAAACACAAGAAAAAGACAAAGGTAAAAAAGAGAAAGTGATGCATGATATAGAGAAGAATGAAGGTACAAATAGAGGAATGTCACAAAGAGAGAACATCAAACAAAACATCATGGGGGATTACATTATGCACATGCAATCACATAAAGGACAATTTAAAAAAAAGGAAAAGAAAATTTGCAGAAGACATAAGGAAAATGTGAGTCAACGATTGAGCAAGTAATTTGCCTCCCAATCTCAGTCTGCATAAGGAGAAAGTGAATAACATGGCAAAGGGACAATGACAAATACATTATGAGGACAAGGCTTACAATTGCTTGCCCCCATTGTGTGTGATACAAGAATGAGCCGAGATAGGTGATGCAAAAGGTCATGCAGTAGTGAGAAGAGAATGTTCTGCAACTATTACATGACAAGGAGTAGGAGAGTGTTTTATGCGATCACAGGATAGCAATTATTGCCATTGAAGTGATACTCAATATTTCTTTCAATGTATGACACTCATGATTACTATGTCCAAGGACACAATGTTATGCACAATGTGGAACTTTGGCATCTTTAGGATATATCACCAACCTATTCACAGGTTGTAATATTATCATTATTGCTAGTGATGAGTCAGTTTATGGTTCAATTTTGGTATAATTTATGATCTATTTGTTGAATGCTGATATTTCCTCAAAACCATAGATATTTTTCCTAATTTTATGTCTGCAAATATTTAATGACATTGACATGTTATATGGACTATCTATGTTAATTATGCATGTGGATTAATGAATGTTCTTTAAGATAGTTACTAATATGTGATTATTGTGCATACTAATATTGCCATGCAGATATGATTAGAGGCCACTAAATTGAGAATATTCTACTAGCTGGTCGTTCACCAAAACAGTTAACAAAGTGGTCATGCAAAGGTCAATAAGGGAAGACTATCAATGGTAGGAGATTCCTGATACAAATTGAGTTGTAACTACCTTATAAATGGTCTTTATTATTGTTGAGAGAATATAGGCATTACTATTGTGCTAAATCTATGTTGAGGAAAGCACATCTAACTAGATTCCATGCATGCATAACTGCCTTTCCACTTTCTCTACTTTCCCTAAAATGGCATTTGTTGATGGTGTTTTCTACACAGCAACAACTCAGACAAGATACAAGTATCCTATCTCTCTTGAAAGGTAAATCTCTATCAGCAAGCCTCAAGGGATAATCCCAAGGTCTCTAATGTCAGGTCTTGACAATGCATAAACAACTCAAATAATATGTTAAAATGATAGTAATCACGAGGGGCCTTACAAATGAACAATGTTGGAAGTGTACTTTCATTAGATGCAACAATATGGTGATGCATTCAATCCTAAAACTAACCCAGATTCAAAATAAGTAGCAAAAGAGATAAGGGTTTAGGGAGATTTCTAAGACTAAAACCTAAGATCAGTCACAACAATGATGAATGTTGCAAATGGATAGATCCCCAATGATACAAATCTCTGTTTGATCAAGGACAAGCCTACAACTCCACATAAATGGTGCAATCTTCTAAGGAAACTAAAGATTTTTAGACTATGAATATTCATCCACATACCCAATAATTGGTGCAATGTAAACAAGCATCCATAGTTGAACTTAGCACAAAATAAGGCCCAAACTAGCTTTACATAACAAATTACAATCATAAAATTGCTAAAAGTATAGACCGAAGATCGATCAACATCATTAACATTTCACCATTATTTCAAAAGAACTAAAAACTAACATCTAACATCTAAGAATCAAGAACAAGAAACCATAAACTGTCAAAGTGTAACACAAAGCTTGCCAAATCAACAATCCAATTGCATTAACTTCTTCAACATTACATAACAATTTTCAGTCTCTCCTCTCTCTTATAGCTACTGACTTCTCTAACTTAGCCAATTCTAGCTTTTACAGCCTCTAATCAACTAGTCTAACCCTTAAATCTAACCCCATACAAATGAGAAGGCCACTAACCTTTTATAGAAAATTACATTTTTGAATCAAAGGCTAGGATTAAATCAATCCAATGGCTGCAATTGCACTTCTAAAAGCATCAAGCTGTTACATTTAATCTGGGAGCTCATGGTACATCATCATCCAATTGCATAAAAATAGTTACATTATGGAACAATGAGAAAACAATATTATGCCAGCCTGTCATTAATGAAAATTCTGATTAGATGATGAAATCAACTTCACATATCTTCTAGAAACTCCTTCCAACTGTAGATAGTTTGGGCACAGATTCTTATGCAAGCCCTACTTTTAAAATTTGAATTGAACTCTTCCATATTTCTCTTTTGGCACGAATCCATATGCAAGTTCCCCTTTCAATATTTATTTAATCTTAAAAAATAGATATCATCATTAGTAGCTCACATGTTAAAAATCCAATCCAAATTAAACTTGAATAAAATTTTGGCCCTTTTTAAAAAAAATTACATCTTTTTGTGGAAACTTTCCATTTTTAGAAAATTTTCAATTTTTGGAAATTTTTTATTTTCAAAATTTCTCCATCTCAAGAATTTCATTTCGGAACATTTTAAAATTTCAAGAAAAATTTCCATTTTGGAAAAAGCTATTTGGAAAAATTTCCATTTTGGGAAAAAAATCATTTTTCAAAAATTTCCTTTTTGGAAAATTTCGGGTTTTTGAGGGTGTCTTGGAATTTTTCAAAAATGGAAATTTCAGGATTTTGAGGGGTCATGGAAATTTCGGGATTTTCCATCAAGGACGGAAATTCCCGAATTCCCTACAGGGTCAAAATCCCCTAAACTTCATAACTTTTTTTCTAGAAGGAATTTTCAAAAAGTTCAAAAGGCAACCCTTTCTAAGTTTTCATCCTCTATCCATGTGTGCAAAAAAAGAAAAAAAATGATTTTTGGAAAATTTTAGGTTTTTTAGGGTGTCTTGGAATTTTCAAAATGGAAATTTGGGATTTTGGGGACTTGGAAATTTTGGGATTTTCCATCAGGGACGGAAATTCCCAAATTCCCTGCAGGGTCAAAAGCCCCTAAATCTCATAACTTTTTTTCTAGAAGGAATTTTCAAAAAGTTTAAAACGCAACCCTACCTAATTTTTTCATCCTCTATCTACAGGTGCAAAAAATATTTACATATAACATTGAAAATTCACTTCAAAATCCCCATTTTCAAATTCCAAGACAAATGAATTTCCCCTAGAGCCTCAAAATATTTCCCTCATCAAATCCAGTCTAGACTTAATCCCAAAATAACCTCACAAGAAGAGCAAAAGCAAAATTTGACCAAGTTAAGAGGCAGAGATGCAAAAGAAAAAAAGAGGGTCCCCGCCTCTGTTGGGGCGTGTGTGCGAAAAATTGCACAACGACATCCTCCCAATTCATGGAGTTGATTGCCTTGCTTAGTTAGTAGCTTACTTTTCTATAAATAAGACGCAGATGCTCCTTCTCAAGAGGTTACACAATCTAATAGTGTACTAGCATTCTTAAGTTTTCAGTAAGATAGTTCCATTGCTCTATTGTACTCATGTTTTCCAATGAATAAAATGAAGTTATAAACCCATGCATCTGAATTTACTTTAGTTTTAGAGGATACTCATCCAAGGAGGCCCACTTGGTGAGGATTCCATCCTTTATTTTATTTTAGTTTAGTTTAGTATAGTTATTACTTTCTATTCAATAATTAGTTAAGAATCTAGCACTAACTGTTCTTACAACCACTAGAATTCCATTCTATGACTATTCCTACAAGCACAACAGACAGAGTAGTTCCATGTTTGTTTGCTCAGATTTTCATTTTTGTCATTCATTTCCAAGCAATTTACCTTCAACATTAGGTTTTTCTTAGTTGTAGAATGAATATGGCTACTTTGGATCCTTAGTGCACATATTGTGCTAACCCATTTCAAGTTCACATCCCTGGGTTGACAAGTTAAATGCACCTTCATGATGATTGAAATGGCTATTCAATTTAGATCTCCAATCTCTAAATCATAATTGTAAGGGCTTAGTTGTTAGGTCATTGTAGGAGGCCAACATTTTTGGTGTCGTTGCCAAGGATGGTGTCAAACTAGGGAGTTCTTTGGAGTCATTGATAGTTTTTCTTGTTGTAGTATTTCTAAAAGTTTTTCTTAGTATATTCCTCATTTAGGAAAGTAATAATCCACTATTCGTATGCCAATTCTTTGTGTGAGTTGGTTGATAGTGAGTTGATACCACATGCATAGAGGAAGGAGAAGAGATGCTTATGGGAGATATTTTGTTAACAATTCAAATTCATTCCAACTAGAAGAGCTTCCAAATATGCCAAGAAATGAAGAAGAAGAAGAGCTAAACCCCTTTGCTGATGCGTTTCCTAATTTGAACAGTTCTGAAATTTCCTCTAAAGACCAAAATCAGCTTGAGAATCCCTTTACTTGGGAAATCCATCAAGCAGGGAAGGGTGATGCAAATAGAAATAGACCTAACCAACCATCATTTTCTTTCCCATTGCTCATCATAATGAAGTTGAAAATCTCAAAATAACCCTACTTCAACCCTTTCTAAGTTCTATGGACTTGTTATAGAAGACCCTGATACTTTCTTGTTTGAGTTTGATATACTTTGCAGGAGTTATGACTATACCACTAATGCCCATAGGCTTAAGCTATTTCCTACCACTCTAAAAGAGGCTACATTAAGATGGTTCATGAGCCTAGGAAGAGATGTCGTGGGAACTTGGGAGGACATGACAAAGTTCTTTGAGAAATACAAGGAATATGTGACATGAGAGGAGATGACATTTTTAGGATTCCACAAAAGGAAGATGAGAACCTAAAGGATTACATTTCAAGGTTTCTTTTCTACTTACAAAAACATCCACACCATACCCTCAATGAAGAATCACAAAATCTTTTTTTCTTAAGAGGAATTAATGAGAGTCGCAGTGATGCCTTGGACTTGATGGCAGGAGGAGATATCACACCAGTTCCTTGGTAAGACATCAAGAAAATATGTCAGATCTACTCTAGGGAAGCTTCAAAGAAAGGGAGATCTTACCAATCCTCTATGGGTAAGTCATCTACCTGTGGAGTTTCAAGAATAGAGATTACTCATTTTCTAGAAGACTTCAAACAAGACGTTATAAACAATCTAGCTACTAAGCTAGATACATTTCAGGTTAAGAATAAATATGAGGAGGTAGAGACAATGTTGGTAGAATATTTCCACCATTTCAGACAAAAAAATGACTATAGATGTAAGATGATAACTAATATTGACAAAAAAAAAAATTGCACCTGAGTTCAAGCCAATCTAGGTTGAACAAGATCAAGTCTACTGTGTTGCACAAAGGAGTCCATGGGCTCCAATACAAGGTATGTCACTAGATCCACTCTTTTGTTGGGGCCATATTTCAATTCTTATTCATCTACTAACCAATGGAAACCCCCATATCCATCCAACTATGGAGGATATCCACCATATCCTTGGATTAACCCTCTAAATACTTGGCCTAATAATCAAAACTCTCCACTCCAGTGGTAGCGATATCAGGGGAATTAGCAACAGTTTCAAGGAAATTGGCAGCAAATAAATCAATTGAGGGGAGGACAACAATGGCAAAACTAGATAACTAGTTACATGCAACCACCTTCTCAACCCAAACAACCTACTATAATGTCTCATGCTAGTTCAAGTAAAAATGCACCTAAACCTACTCAGCTACCAACTTAGCCCACACCTAATCCAAATAACAAACCACAATAGTAGCCTATATACTTTGTTGATTCAAATCAATTCCCTACATATGCTATGAGTGTGAGTGAAATCCACTTACATTCAGGAACTACTTTACCAGCCCTTTCCACACCCATCATTACTGAGCTTCCTATGGAAGAGGAAGAGGAACCTCTGAATGATCCCATTCAGCCCAGTGCACCTAAAAATCCTAAACCAGTCTCAGTCAAGTAGACTAAACAAGAACCACCATTTCCTAAAAGATTGGAAGTTTCCAAGAAAAAGGAAGAATAAGAGGACAAAACCTTTGACATCTTGGATCAACTAAAGCATATATGTGTCCAAATACCTCTATTCCATGCCATAAAAGATGTTTCAATCTATGGCAAGGAAATTAAGGAAGCATGTCTTAAGAAGCCGGGAAGGAAAAAGAAAGAGCCCACTATGGTTCATGTGGTGGGACAACTAGCTAACATCATGCTTGGGATAGTGATTGTCCCTAAGTACAATGACCCAAGTAGTCCCATGGTAGGAGTTTTTATAAATAGGAACCAAATAAAGAATGCTCTAATTGACTTGGGAGCAACAATAAATGTAATGACCAAGGATATCTTGCAACAACTAAACATTACAAGTATGAGATCTACTCCTACTATCCTGTAGCTTGCTAATAGTTCTACTATTAAGCTTGATGGTATAGTAGAGGATCTTGTGGTAATTCTAGACTCATGGGAGTACCCAAAATATTTCATGATTCTTTCTTCTAAAGCCACACTTGGTGAGTATGCTATCATTCTTGGAAGATCATGGTTAGCAACAACATAAGCATATATTAGATGCAGGACAAGAGACAACCACTTCTAATGAAAAGAGAACCAAAAATCTTGTTCTCTACCCTCCTGCTTAGCCATCCCATGAGATGGATAATTCTCTATGGCCACGTGTTGGTGAAGAGGCCGAGGAAGTTCATTATGTGGCACAACTTATGATGTTAAGTAGAATCTCTTTCATGCAACTTCAAGATGAAGATGAAGTATTCGATAACATCATTCAAAATCATTATGAAGTGGAGGAAGCATCATCTTCTCATTTTGTTGTTCCATTCAAGACACTTATGCCTGCTCTTCCTATAGCCAATCTTCCTACATAAATTATTCCTACAACTAAAATTCCTATAGCAATAGGTATGTCTCATACATTGTTGTTGCATGAACTCAAACTTCCAAGCATTGGTGAAGCAGCCATGATAGATATAACTACACAAGTGCAAGTGGCAAAAGGAAAACATTTGCACATCAAAAGGAAACTGAGTGAAGAATAGTAGTTGTCATTGACAACCTTACTGAAGACCCACCAACATGCATTCACGTGGGACTATCATGATATGAAGGGATTGGACCCTAATCTTTGCACTCATAGAATTTACATCAGAGATGATTGCACCCTAGTGAGACAACCACAAAGAAGAATTAACCCTGCACTAAGAGAAATTTTCAAAGGAGAACTATAGAAATTGCTAGATGTAGGATTTATCTACCCCATTTTAGATAGTTAGTGGGTGTCTCAATTAGTGATTGTGCCCAAGAAAGGAGGGAAATGGAAAGTTTTAGTTGATTACAAGGAACTCAATGCTGCCACAAAAAAGGACAATTTTCCCTTACCCTTCATAGAAAATGTTTGGACTCACTTGTAGGAAAATAGTACTTTTCTTTCCTAGATGGATTCAATGGCTACAACCAGATCCAAATTGCACCTGATGACTAGGAGAAGACCACCTTTACCTATACATGGGGAGCATATGCCTATTGATACTTCCATTTGGCTTATGCAATGCACTTGCAACTTTTTAGAGGGCAGTCATTAGCATATTTTTAGACATTTCTCATGATTGCATTTAAATTTATATGGATGACTTCACCACCTATGGTGTTGATTTCAATGAGGCATTGGAGAATCTCAAGAGAGTCCTATAGAGTTGTGAAGATCACAATCTATCTCTAAACAGGGAAAAGTGTTTCATGATGATGTAGGAAGGTGCAATCCTTGGCCACTACATCTCTCACAAAGGAATTCAACTAGACCCTACAAAGATTAAGGTGTATCACCAATCTGCCTATCCTTCCAAAAAAAAAGATGTTAGGATTTTCTTGAGACATGTAGGCTACTATAAGTAGTTCATCAAGGATTTCAGAAAAATAGCAGCACCATTGTATACTCTTCTCACCAAAGATGTTGAATTTTAATGGTTAAAGACTATGACAAAGCATTTTCTGATTTGAAGGCAACTTTGACTCATGCTCTTGTACTCAAAGGTCCTAATTGAGAGCTTCCTTTTCACATCCATACAGATGCATCAGACTATGCTATAGGAGGAGCCTTAGGAAAGAAAGAAGGATCCATTGAAAATTCCTTTTATTTTGTCAGCAAAAACTTGCAAGGAGTTGAATTCAACTATACAATGACAGAAAAAGAAATGTTGGTAGTAATATATGCCCTAAACAAATTTAGAACTACATAATAGGCTATCAATTTTTTGTTCACATTGATCATAAAACCATTAGATATCTCATGAATAAACCCATGATCATACTTAGACTGGCAAGATGGATTTTGTTGATGCAAGAGTTTGACATAACCATTGTAGATAAACCAGGGAAGGCCAATGTTGTTACAGATTTTATTTAAAGGTTGACTACATCAAAAGACAATTAGGTCATAGATGACTCTTTTCATGATGAGCATCTATTTTACATCATTGTGCAAACACCCTAGTATGAATACATAGCTAATTATCTATTCATAGGGAGAGTTCCTCCATACTTCTCTCCAAAAGAGAAAAGGGTGCTCATTGAAAAATCATTTCCTTTTTCATGGACTGTAGGATGTTTATTTTACATTGGACCAAACCATGTCATGAGGAGATGTGTGAGAGAAGATGAGACATATGATATTTTGCATGCATACCACAATGAACCATTTGGAGGACATTTTCAGCCAAGAGGACAATAATGAAGATTTTGAATACAGGATACTTTTGGCCAACACTCCACAAGGATGTAGGGAGATGTACAAGAAAATGTGATAGATGCCAAAGAATGGGTCGGCCAACCAAATCTAATGAGATGCCATTTTACCCTTAGGTAGTAATCATTCCATTTGACAAAAGGGGATTAGATTTTGTCAGACCTATTGGTCCTTCATCAAATAGTAAGTCTTATATCTTGGTATGCACCGATTATGTAACCAAGTGGGTAGAAGTTAAGGCCATGAAGCATGCAAGAGATAATAAGGTTGTTGAATTTTTCTATGAGGATATTTTCACAAGGTATGGAGTTCCAAGAGAGATAGTGACTAGTCAAGGGGCTCAATTCACATCAACCCTTGTTGCAACACTGGTCAATGAGTTCAACATACGACATAGGAAATCCACTCATTATCACCCTCAGGCCAATGGCTAACTTGAGGAGACCAAATGAGAAATTGAATCTATTCTGACCAAAGCAATAGCTATCCATAGAAGGGATTGGGATAATAGGCTATCGGAAGTTGATTGGGCCTATAGGACAACCTAGAAAACAACTATAGGATTCACTCCTTTTGAGTTAATGTATGGAAAGACAACTATGATGACCATTGAATTTGAACATAAGGCTCTTATAACTATAGTAGACTTGGGGATGGATATCTCTAAGGCACAAAGAGAAATAATCATGTAGCTAAATTCTTTGGATGAGATGAGGAGAGCAACCTTCCATTACAAAGAGGTAGTGTAGAATCAGAGAATAAGTGGCATGACAAATTCGTCAAGGACAAGAAATTTCAACCAAGTGACTAGGCACTACTCTATGACTCAAGGTATCAAGATAATGCAAGAAAATTGTAGAAAAGGTGGCTAGGACCATATGAGGTTGTTGAAGTCTTCCCCAGTGGTGTTTTTTAGCTCACTACTATTGACCCAATCAGATTTAAGTTGCTTGTCCATCGTCATAGCCTCAAATTGTATCGCAAGCCAACTTCCAAAGAGGAGTTCCTACAACAATTCACTCGCCATGCAACACCCAAACTTCCTACAGCCAAGGGAAGTGGACCTAGTGTCCCTCCTAGTTAACTAAGGTATGTAGCTTGTCATAATAAAGACTTCCACTCCTGTGGGGGTCCACTTCTCCACCTATCCACCCAACTTCCCATCAATCTCCACCTTTCTCTCTTCCATCACTTCACTTCATTCCACTTCACCTCATTCCACCTCATTTTCATTAATTTCTCAACTTATATCTTAAAATGTGACTGATACTTTCTCTATGATCTTTGCAATAAAACTTTCATGAATCTAGGTATGTGTGTATTAATTGCTATCTCTTAATTGTCTTTAGTGCATTCATTTAATTGCTGCAAATTTATATGAATGTTCACCATAGCATGTCATTATTCCCTATCCCTATCAAATCATCCTTACCACCTCACATGTGAGGACACATGCTCAAATTTAGGTTGGGGGGGAAAGATGTGAGTACTTTTCCCATGTGTTAGTCCATGCTAGTCTACATCAGCAATGTTTAAATCGAGCCAATTTGAATTATGAGTGAGATGACAACACATATGTGTGAGGTGACACCAACCACAACCACCATTTTTCTCTATCATAACCTTCCTTTCTTACTCCTTTACTACCATTATTGATCATGTCATAATCTTAAGTCACCAAAAGGTAAAATAGAAAGAAAAAGGGTAAAACAAGGGAAAATTCAGACAACATTGGCGTTGGAAATTTGGTAATGTTGTAGGAAGGGAAAATTTGTAGAGTGATTGTTTGATTGCAGGAAACTAAACAATGGGAGGCGGGTTAATCAAGAATGAACCCATGGTTCATGGCATATTACTGCAGGATGCACCTTCACAAGCTGAATTTAGAAATTGTGGTTGGTTAGACTACTTCCTGAAGCTTAATGGTTTTGATGAAAATGTTGCATTGGAATTTTCCAAAAAATTGTCTAAAGGAAAGGCCATGGTAAAAGGATTGGAAGTATTGGCTACTAAAGAAAGGATTGCAGAAGTTACAGGGTTTCCTGCCAATGGTGAAAATTACCTTGATTACAAAGATGTGAGGCTAGCTAGGGCCGAATTTATAGAACCTAGTGTAGACACTAAAAATTGTCCTAGGCTTGTGATTTCTAAATTCTCTATCATTTCCCCTTTTGTCTTTGCTAATTAAATAATTTTTAATTATTTAATTATTTTCTAAAGTCATGTCTTCTATTAATTAAATAAATTTAATTATTTAATTAATTCATTCCTACTTTTATTTCTTGCTTGATTAATTAAATAAATTTTATTTATTTAATTACGTCACTAATTAAGTCCTCTTCTTTCTAAAAATTAA
>VDFB02298841.1:0-20718 GCA_007258455.2 Sequoia sempervirens | reverse complement strand
TTCACTATTTCTTCAATGATTACTCCTTTTGACACATGAACTCTGTCCCTTCATGGTGGATTAAAGGTTGTCCTCTTGATTTTGAGGTATTGTAACTATTTGTCCTCTTTGTATGGGTTGCTACTAAGAAAATTCTTAATGGTTTTCTATGTATCTAATCAGTCTTCCATGTAATTCTATTAGTGTTGACTACCTTCATTAAATAATTCATGGTCTTCACAAAAAGGGGATATATGCCCCTTTGTGTAATTTTACCTTCCTCATTAGCTTCATGACTTTGTCTTAATAAAAGTTTATCCTACTAGCAATTTCACTGTCTTCTTAGTGACTATCCTTCTTAATATAAACTACCCTCATCATGCTTGATGCCTCTATACTAACATTCAAGTGTAAGTCTCTTCTCTTGTCATTAAAACTCTTGTGTAATGTGCTTCTCATTGGGCATGAACTATCCTTTGGTGGTTGTCCACTTGGTCAATACATCACTTGGTAATTTTCCCTTCATTATTAAAATAAAATGAGCACTATCACTTCCCACTTTATGACTACCCATTGCACTTGTTGTGTTTGCATAGTCATGAGAACAAGGTTGTTGTTCTTTTTCTAGGTGACTATTCTCTATCACAAGGTTTTATTTCTCTTGCACAACCAACTGTCCATGCTACCTCCTCCATTAGGTATTTCCCTTCATGCCCTTTCTTCATAATAATTAAGACCTTGTCATTACATGATATGTGACTGTTCTTCTTAAAGGTATGATTTTCATACTTGTATTAAGATTATGACTTGTGCTTCATAACCTTGCCTTTGTCATGTTGATTGTGTTCTTGTAAATCTACCCTTTTTTATGACTATCCTCTACTTGAACTACTATCAAACCCCTTAACATTTTCCTTGACTATCTTTACTTCATTGATCATGGAAAAGATTGCTATTTTTACTTATAAGGGCTATCTACATAGGCATGTTACTACCTCTCATAACATTGTCCATTCTACATTTAATATTGGCTTGTTTATTTTATATTTCCCATAGACCCGTCGTTGTAGGTCTAACTATTACTACCTTCAGCTTTAAAAGGATGGGTGCAGGAGCACCTAGGCTAAACTCCATTTTGTTAATGATCAATTTTGGCTTGTACCTGACCTTAGCCAAGTCAGGGTAATAGTGTGTTTATTTTGGACCTTAGAAGGTCTTGCTTGTGTGTGGAATGGGTGAATTAGTCACTAGGACTAAGGTCACCATAGTTTAATCATTGTTGCTAATGTTGGTTTTAATTAGCCTTAGTAGTTAATTTGTAAGTTGAGCCTTAAATGTGTTCTAAAAACATCTTTGTTGTTAGAAGATGCCAAGAGGCAGTTAAGGGAGTTGGATGCTTAGAATCAAGGGGTTAGAGATCCTAGAAGTTAGGAAGAGGACACAATGATGGGAAGTTGCAAAAAGTTGTTGCAAAGTTGCATGCAACTTAGTTATCTCGGATCCCCTAAAATATAGGAGTGTGGGATTGACCAACATCCCTTAAAACTTGGAAAATGGCATCTATGTAAGGGGTGGCTCGAATGCATGGTGGGGGATGATTGTTATCAAGTTTTTGGTTGATGGGAATAGAGAGAATTCTGGAATTTCTATGTTTTTCCTGAGGATCTTGAGAAACAGTGATATCAAATGCATTGTATTCATGTTCATAGTGAAATTTTAAGTCTTTTTCATTCACTAGTCAAGTTTTTTTGTGCTAAATTAGTGTTTAAAGTTCATAGATTAGGGTCTAGAGGGTTTGTAGTTTATGTTTTGAGCAGTTAGTCTTTTCATGGCTCCCCCATGAAATCTAGCCATGGGAATTTCCTTAGAATGGTTGGATTTGATAGGGGAGTCATGGTCTATACATAGGAAGTGGTAGGAGTCTTGAAGTGTCGAGCAGTAGAATGTATTAACAAACCCTAGGTGAGCTAAAGGTGCCCGGTTAGAGGTTTGGCAGTGAAAATTTGAAGAACATAGGCAAGGGAAGGAGGTACAGTATGGAACAAGTACAATTCCAAGTAGGGTTTAGTCACATCTTGACATGTTAGAAGGATTGTGGCCTATCCAATCCATTTGTGTGAGAGAGGAGCAAGAAATCAGTGTAACCCTAGGAATTAGGCCTATTGGCCCTATTTGCCCTAGATTGTAGGAACCCACTGTATGGAGGAGTCAGGGGTCTAAAACCTTGTGAATCTTTTAAAGGTTCCAAAAGGGTGTCTGAAAGTGCAATTTCTTTTCCAAGTTGTTTGGATAGTTTGAGCAAGAAAAGCAAAAAGGACACTGTCAAGGGCTACAAGCAATTAGGCCTTCTCAAAGAAAAATCTTGGAATCGGTAAGACAAAAGATTGAAGGTCCTCAAAGATGGATCTAAATGGAAGTGAAATGCATGATTCCAGTATCTCTAACACCCCTACGAGCAGTTCAAGGTTGAGAGTGAAGTTGGCACTTAGATTCTTCTAAGCGTAGGAGATAGTTTACAAGTTCAAGTGGTGTCAAGTCCTCCAAGGTGAAGCACAGGGAGTGAGACTCTTGGAGAACAGTTGAGACAAGACTTAGCTAATAATCTAAGCCTAGCAAGAACCTAGAAATGGATCAGGTTCCTGGATGAAGACAATGAAAAGTCTTCTTAATTGATTGTGCAAGCAAACCAAGGAGCACTCACATCATATTGGTATCAGAGCTTTTGTTTGATCAGGCTTGTGATTGATGTTGCAACCCACTAAATCAGTAGGAGAGAATACACCAGAGGAGGAAAGGACCATGGTGACTAATGCTGAGTTAGCCTAGAAGGTAGAAGAATAGGAGGAGGACAACCGACTACTAAGAGAAAGGTTGTCCCAAATGGAGAAGCTCTTGGATGAAGTCCAAGAAACAACAGACAAAGTAAAGGATAAAATAGAATTGAAGGAAGAGAAGGAAGCAAAGGAAAAGGAAGAGGACTTGAAGGAGGAAGCTCCAAAACCTGACCCTGTCCTTTCTGAAGAACCCTTCTTGAAGGCACTGCAGGCCTTAAGTGGCAAAGCTTTGGAAGGTGTGCCACTATTCAGTGGACAAATGGACCTTGATTCAGTTGTGGACTGGATTGAAAGTATAGAGAATCACTTTGAATGTGATGGTATAATAGAGGCCCAAAAAGTAAAAGTGTCCAAGTCAAGGTTGAGAGGTGCAGCTCTCACATGGTGGAAATTTGTACAAGGTGAAAGAGAGAAAGAAGGCAAGGGTCCTATAGTTACATGGAGAGGCATGGTAACCAAAATAAGGAAGACCTATCTACCTGATGACTATGAAGTCTAGTTGCATAGGAGGAGACATAACCTTAGACAAAAAGATATGGATGTTCAAACATACACCGAGGAGTTCCAAAAGTTGTGCATCAGATCAAAGGTGGTTGAAGATGAAAGCATCAAGCTAGCAAGGTATTTGAATGGGCTTAAATGGTCTATTCAAGAAGACATGAGCCTAGTGAACTTCAAAACCATCCACCAATGTTATCAAATGGCCTTAAAGATAGAGGAGAAAGGCAAAAAGAAGCAAGAGAAAACCTCCAAAAGTAGGGGTAAAGGGAAAGACAGCAGAGGACAAAGAGGTGGCTATGGTGGAAGGAGTTCAGAACCAAGGGCTCAAGGAGAAGTCAGATACTCTGATCAGAAAGAAGTTCTAGTAGAGGTGGTAGAGGAAGAGGCTCTAGCTATAGAGGAAGAAGTGGTGGACAAGGAAGAGGTAGTTACTTTACCAACATGAAGTGCTACCACTGCAATAAAATGGGGCACCTGGCCTATAGATGTCCAGAGAAAGAAAATACTTCTCATGGAGGAGACAAGAGAACTAATCTAGTTCATGATGAGACAACTGTAGTAGAGAAACATTCTGAAATACCATTGAATTATGAGGAAGGTGAGAACCTCATGATGAGGAGAACTTTGATCAAGGAGTCGGTTAAAGAAGAACCAAGCCAAAGGAGGTCCTTGTTTAGGATCAAATGTAAGATGATGGGGAAAGTACGTAGAGTCATCATTGACTCTGGGTCTACTGACAATATTGTGTCAGAAGAGATAGTCAGCAAGCTGAAGTTGACAAGGATACCCCACACCAATCCTTATAAGGTCACATGTCTTAATAAAGGCCAACTTGTCTTGGTGAATGAACAAGCATGGGTGGAGTTCTCAATTGGTAGATATAAGGACAAAGTCTTGTGTGATGTGTTACCTATGGATGCATGTCACTTGCTCCTAGGTAGACCATGGAAATTTGATCGCCAAGCTGTGCATGATGTAGCCAAGAACTCTTACACTTTCAAGAAGGATAAGGTAACATTTAAAATTCAGTCTTTGTTAGAAGATACAAAGGTGCAGATAGCAGTTCCTAAATTGCTCATGGTTGGCGAAAAAGAGTTCCTAGAAGCCATGGAAGAAGGAGAAGGAGTTGGCTATGTAGTGATGTTAAGGCCAAGAGAGGTTAGCAATGAGAAAGCAACTAAAAAGCTAGAGTTACCAAAGGAAATACAGAAAATGTTGCAGACCTATGAAGGCATTGTGAGTAGTGGACAACCAGCAGCATTACCCCCTAAAAGAACCATAAGTCATAGGATAGACTTGATACTAGGGGCTACCTTACCAAATAAAGTAGCCTACAAGATGACTCCTCAACAAAATGAGGAAATAGCTAGGTAAATTCAAGAACTCCTAAACCAAGGCCTCATAAGAAAGAGTATCAGTCCATGTGCAGTACCCACTATCTTAGCACCTAAAAAGGGAGGAGAATGGAGGCTTTGTACTGACTCTAGGGAAATAAACAAGATAACCATTAGGTATAGGTTCCCTATCCCTAGGATCGAAGACCTCATGGATTGTCTAGGTGAAGCTAGGTACTATACCAAGATAGACTTAAAGAGTGGTTATCACCAAATCAGAATACATGAGGTAGATGAGTGGAAAACAGCTTTCAAAACCAATGAGGGTCTCTATGAGTGGCTAGTTATGCCATTTGGACTATCTAATGCCCCCTCGAGATTCATGGGACTCATGAATGAAATCCTCAAAGACTACATTGGAAAATTTGTAGTGGTGTATCTTGATTATATACTAATCTATAGCAAAACAAGAGAGGAGCACCTCAAATAGATAGAGCTGGTTTTCAAGAAGCTACGGGAGGAGAAGTTGATGATCAATTTACAAAAGTGTGAATTCATCAAAACAAAGCTGGTGTACCTTGGATTTGTGCTATCACATGGCAACTTGAAAATGGACAGCAACAAAGTGGAGGCCATCCTCAATTGGCCTACTCCAAAGACAGCAACAGAGGTAAGAAGTTTTCATGGCCTTGCTCAATACTATAGGAAGTTCATAAGACAATTTAGTGCTATTTGTGCTCCTATGTTGGACACCATTAAAGGAGGAATGAAGACTAAGTTTGTATGGAATGAGCAAGCTAATAAAAGCTTTGAGTTGTTGAAAGAAAAGATAGCTACCCAACCTTTTTTGGTGTTACCAAGCTTTGAGAAGCTATTCACTATAGAGTGTGATGCAAGAAATGTCGCTATTGGAGTTGTTCTCAGTCAAGAGGGTAGACAGGTGGCTTTTCATTCATAGAAGTTAAGTGAAGCCAAGAAGAAGTATTCTTCTTATGACCTTGAGATGTATGCATTGGTCCAAGCTCTAAGGAAATGGAGGCACTACTTGCTTCCCAAGGAATTCATAGTGTATTCAAACAACTAAGCACTTAGTTTCCTGAATTCACAAGAGAAGTTGAGTCACAGACACATGAAATGGGTGGAGTACTTGCAAGCTTATACCTTCAATATCAAGCACAAGAAAGGAGCTCTCAACAAGGTGGCAGATGCCTTGAGCAGAAGAGTCCTCACCATTCAAGAGATCTCACTTGAAGAGCATGGGAATAGATCATTTCAAGGATCTATATGCGTGAGGATGAAGATTTCAAAAGTACATTTATACAAGTATGTGTCAATACATAAACGTTTCTGAAAATATGCTTGAATACACTTCTAAAAAGGATATTTTGTTTAAAGGAATCAAATATGTGTCCCTCAGGAGCCTCTATTAGGAGAATTTGATACAAGAAAAGCATAATGGTGCATTGAGTGGTCACTTGGGACTACCAAGACCTGAACGGTTCCAAAGGTTCTACTATCACAAGAATGAACCCTAGATGTTAGAGGTATGTGGAGTTGTAGAAAATGCGCCAAGGGTACTTCTTCAAATGCAGGACTATACCAACCACTACCTATTCCTACTAGGCCATGGGAATGCTTGAGTATGGATTTTGTAGTTGGGTTACCCAAGACAAGACAAGGCATGGACAGTGTTTATGTGGTTGTGGACAGATTCAGCAAGATGGCTCACTTTGTGCCATGTAAAACTACCAATGATGCCAGTCAAATAGCTTCTCTTTTCTTCAAAGAGATAGTAAGGATACATGGATTACCAATCAACATTGTATCAGATAAAGACACCAAGCTCATGAGCCATTTTTGGAAGACACTTTGGCAGAGATTGGGCACTAATTATCTTTTGGATCTGCATACAATCCCCAAACTGATGGTCAGACCGAAGTTGTAAATAGAAGTCTTGGAAATCTATTAAGGTGCTTGACCAAGGAGTATGGTCAACAATGGGATCAGTTGATTGGACAAGCTGAATATGCTTATAATGACACTGTGAATAGATCAACAGGGAAGAGTCCCTTTGAAATTGTCTATGGATTACATCCTAGAGGAGTCTATGAGCTGAGAGACTTAAAGGATGAAGTCAAGGGAAGTGGATATGCTGATGATTTTGCTTATGCAATGTAGGAGATTCATGATACAGTTAGGAAGACATTGGTAGAAAATACCATGAAGCATAAGACCAAGGTGGATGAGCATAGAAGAGAAGTGCAGTTCAAAGTTGGAGACTTGGTGATGGTGCATTTAAACAAGTCTAGGTTGCAAAAAGGAGTTCCTCACAAGTTGCAAATGAAGAGGATAGGTCCCTGTCCTATCTTAGAAAAATATGGAAACAATGCTTTTAAAGTGCACCTACTGGATGATAGTGGACTGTCCCTTGTTTTTAACATTGTAGACCTGGTTCATTACAAAGGACCACCACCAGACATGGATCAAAACTTCAATGAAGTCATCCAAGATGTGGAAGAACTCAAACTGCCTTCTGCTACAGTCAAACAAGCTGACAGTATACTGGATACCAGGGTTTACAAGAAGACTAGAACCAAGGAATACAAGGAACATCTGATTAAAAGGCATGGTCAACCTAATGCTGATGCAGTATGGATCAAGGAATCAGAGTTCAAGAAGTTGGGCATTGATATCAACTTACTCAATCCAAGGGTGGATTGAACTCTTTTGTTTTGGGGAGGATGGTGCAGGAGTACCTAGGCTAAACTCCATTTTGTTAATGATCAATTTTGGCTTGTACATGACCTTAGCAAAGTCAGGGTAATAGTGTGTTTATTTTGGACCTTAGAGGGTCTTTCTTGTGTGTGGAATGGGTGAATTAGTCACTAGGACTAAGGTCACCATAGTTTAATCATTGTTGTTAATGTTGGTTTTAATTAGCCTTAGTAGTTAATTTGAAAGTTGAGCCTTAAATGTGTTCTAAACACATCTTTGTTGTTAGAAGATGCCAAGATGCAGTTAAGGGAGTTGGATGCTCGGAATCAAGGGGTTAGAGATCCTAGAAGTTAGGAAGAGGACACAATGATGGGAAGTTGCAAAAAGTTGTTGCAAAGTTGCATGACAACATTTTTCAGGTTGCATGCAACTTAGTTATCTCGGATCCCCTAAAAGCTAGAAGTGTGGGATCGACCAACATCCCTTAAAACTTGGAAAATGGCATCTATGTAAGGTGTGGCTTGAATGCATGGTGTCGGTATTGTTGTTATCAAGTTTTTGGTTGATGGGAATAGAGAGAATTCTGGAATTTTTGTGTTTTTCCTGAGTATCTTGAGAAACAGTGATATCAAATGCATTGTATATACTAATTTGGCATTGTATTCATGTTCATAGTGAAATTTTAAGTCTTTTTCATTCAGTAGTCAAGTTGTTTTGTGCTAAATTAGTTTTTTGAGTTCATAGATTAGGGTCTAGAGGGTTTATAGTTCCTATTTTGAGGAGTTAGTCTTTTCATGGCTCCCCCATGAAATCTAGCCACGAGAATTTCCTGAGAATGGATGGATTTGCTAGGGGAGTCATTGGTCTATACATAGGAAGTGGTAGGAGTCTTGAAGTGTCGAGCAGTAGAATGTATTAACAAACCCTAGGTGAGCTAAAGGTGCCTGGTTAGAGGTTTGGCAGTGAAAATTTGAAGAACATAGGCAGGGGAAGGAGGTACAGTACGAAACAAGTACGGTTCCAGGCAGGGTTTAGTCACATCTTGACATGTTAGAAGGATTGTGGCCTATCCAATCCATTTGTGTGAGAGAGGAGCAAGAAATCAGTGTAACCCTAGGAATTAGGCCTATTAGCCCTATTTGCCCTAGATTGTAGGAACCCACTGTACGGAGGAGTCAGGGGTCTAAAACCCTATGAATATTTTAAAGGTTCCAAAAGGGTGTCTGAAAGTGTAATTTGTTTGCCAAGTTGTTTGGACAGTTTGATCAAGAAAAGCAAAAAGGACACTGTCAAGGGCTACAAGCAATTAGGCCTTCTCAAAGCAAAATCTTGGAATCGGTAAGACAATAGATTGAAGGTCCTCAAAGATGGATCTAAATGGATGTGAAATGCATGATTCTAGTATCTCTGACACCCCTGCGAGCAGTTCAAGGTTGAGAGTGAAGTTGGCACTTAGATTCTTCTAAGTGTAGGAGATAGTTTACAAGTTCAAGTGGTGTCAAGTCCTCCAAGGTGAAGCACAGGGAGTGAGACTCTTGGAGAAGAGTTGAGACAGGACTTAGCTAATAATCTAAGCCTAGCAAGAACCTAGAAAGGGATCAGGTTCCTGGATGAAGACAGTGAAAAGTCTTCTTAATTGATTGTGCAAGCAAACCAAGGAGCACCTCAGACCATAGTTGTGCTTCTTTATTGCTTTTCAAACCTCATTGATATCTCTATATGGCTGCTACTCTTGATTGGCTACCACTAGTTTGAAGACCTTAAATCATCCTTATGACTAAGTTTGTGATATTAGGGCCTCTACATATGTAAACATTGTCTCCTTATCTTCCTTTTTATATATCCTAGTAACATTTTCATGCTCTTTTCCTGCCCTCTATGGTGACTAACTATGATTTACATATCCTAACCTTGACTGAATAACATAACCTTCATGTCATTTAAACAATCCTCAATAGGCCCATATGTTGTTTTACTAAGTGTTGGAGGAGAAAACTTTGTGATATGCTTAGGTCTACAACCTTTGACATTGATCATGAGAGGGCTTTAGTAATGTAATGCATAGTCCTTAAATGATTTCAATACAAGGTAAAAGACCACACCCTGACCTACCCCTGCTGCATAAATGGACTATCAATTCTTTACCTTTATACTTTGACATTGTTATGCCTTTTATGGATTTTCATGACACTTTTACCTTGCATTTTATGTGTGGACTCATCATCAAGAAGAACTATCCTTTAGAGCTTTCTGCCTCCTAGACCCTATGGATTATTTTCATAGTCCACCATTGTTTAATATGATAGCGCCTATCCTTAACATAACCCCATGGTTTGTTCTTATTCATGGAAAATTGTCCCATGATTGCTACTTCCAAATGGGCCTCCACTTTAAGGTTAACTGTGCTTGAATACTATATTTTTATATTTGACCTTTTCCATCTAATTATGACTATTTTTTCTTTAGGTTGTCATCTTTGCTGACTGCAACCATCCTACTTCTCACCTTCAACTATCTATTGTCCAAGAGTTTCAATGCTTAATGGTTCACAAGCTCATAGCACAAGGTATGAAATGTGAAAAAATTTAAACAACTTGAAGTGATGGTTTAAATAATATAGATGGGATTAACATTTTAAGTGCAAGATTTAATGAGGGAAAGGTTAGTGCTATGCATGGGAATGTTTGATGACATTTTTAGATTCTATGAAATCATATCCCTATCCCCTCAAACCCAACAGCGAACAAAGGATAGTGAACATAATAAGAGAGATGACATAGAAACCAGGATGAAAGGAAATGCACAAAACTACCCATCACAATAGACCCCTATGTAGGATTTTCATGGTAAACAAACCCCATCTTCCTATCCTTGCATGATTAATATAAGACATGAGGATTTTGTAATGCAACCATTGCTTTTACCTACATCCTTTAATACATTTTGAAAAAAGAAACCCTAACCCATGGTATGTAAAGAAGCCTTCTATCAGAGGTAAAACTCCCATAGTGAAATAAAAGAGGAAGAGAAACACTCTTTTAACCCTCTACACTCAAAAATGATACAATACTATCTGCTAGAAAAATAGATCCATGAAGAAAGGAGTCATGAAACACAACAAACCTACCCATAATGAGAATATTGCATGAAATTTTTGCATGGAAACTCATTTTCCTCATGACTAAAAAATGATCAAGTATCATGTAGGGAAACTAAATCTTTCTCTTCTATTTGGAGTGAAAACTTATCAAGGCGGTCATTGAAGGGTTGTGCATGTTGAAACTAGGTTTTTCATCCTTGAAAGTTGTAGCTACTCTTCGTGAACATGAGTTATTCCTCCAGTATTACCAAAAATCAAGTCAAACATGCCTTGAATAATCCCTACATGGTTCTCCCTCCAAAATGTTAAAATAATTTTAAAATTATATTCCAAAAGGCCCTTCATTTTTACATCGATTAAACTTTTGAAGGATTTTAAATTTTTATAATATATTAACATGTAACAAAGGCCCCTTTTGAAACTCTAAGATAAACTAAGGTTAAACAAACCTTATAAGAACCTAAAATACACCCCCACTTAAAATATTTTTGACAAAGGACTGAACCTAAATACTAAAGTACTCAAGATAGAGAACATACCATCAAGAAATTTTGTGATGATGGAAATGAATTGATATGCAATTAAGGTTTAAACCTAAATTGAATAAAAATACAATATAATTTATATAGATTCCACGACTAATAAAATATCATGATCCTCAACGCATCCTCTATGTTTCCCCAAGAATATAACCACTCATCCCTTCCATGCTCACTACATACAATCAACAAGAGATACTAAGTATAATGATAGTAAACCAAACAAACTAACTATTAGGTAACCTCTACCACTAAATATGTGTTTGTTTTTAAAGAATAAAGCTCACACAAAACAACCAAGTGGTAATGTAAAACTATGTGGCTCAAAACCATGAGTATGCAACAAAAATTCCTCAACATTTACTTTTGGGTACGAAGTTTCCCAATAAAATATTTTCCCATGTGAAATCCACATATAAAATACCTAACAATGTCACATACAACTTTACAAGTGGTCCCAAATAAATATTTAATTTTTCTAAACACGTTTCCTCAAGATGCATCACAAATAGATATTGATTTTACATAGTTAAAATAATTCTGCCTTCTGCAAGTTACAACAACCTTTTCCTATCAAAATCTACCCAAAATAGGATAAGGCAAATGGATTCATTTGGTCTTAAAAAAATTATACTTTCCTCATCATCGTGATGAACCTAATTTTGAATTCAAGCATCATTTTATTCATTCCTTTCTTGATGGTTGTGAGTTCATGAACAAAAAATCTAGGATTTATCCTTTCCCCTACTATGTTTTGAAAAATCTAATGAACTCCAATGACTGAATACTATTGTCTAGGAGGATTATATAGCTCTCCCTTGTGCTTTCCTTTAAATATTTCATAAACAACTTCATCATCACATCCTAATCCTTAATTTCATATTCATTCACAAAAGTGAGGAAGATTCCTAATTTTTTCTCTCTTATGCTTCCATTATTACCCTAAAATCTTGGTATCTTTCCTCTTATATCATTTTGAAAACAAGTGAAACAAAAAAATCTAACTACTTGTATCTTTCAACCCCTAAATATTTTTTAAGGGGAGGGAATATTTGAGCATGCCTTCTAAACTAAGGTCTCACATTTTTTATTATTGACCTTCTAGTTATACTATTGATTCAATACCTACTAATGATGAACATGTGGAGCATAGTTTTGATCTAGTTAGAATATTTGAGAATGTTGATTTAGATTTGATAGTTGGGAATTTTGGGTGATTTGTGCTTACTAAAACTCAATTTGATCTTGAATTTCTTATTTCCTCTACATGAGGTGACCAATTAAATATATCCTCTCATCAATCTCTTTATCTCTATGTTAATTTTTATATTGTATTAGTGTCATGAAATGTAGGATCTTTTATATAGTCATTTCTATGAGAGAATATAGGGGAATCAGGGTGCAAACTCACCATTGTCATTCTTACATGTGAAGGATTAGATATGTTTACATTTTGAGAATTTTTTTTTTTAATAAAAGGGGTAAAAATTTTATTGCATCAGAACATCATTACAAAGTCCGAAGAAAGAAGCCACAAAGGGGCCCAACAAAGCAAGAATTAATTCACACCCAAAAAACACTGCATATCCTCTGCAATCCACTCCTCAAGAACATGCGCCATGTCCGCAGGAAGATTGCCCCAGTCATCCACATGCCAAGGATCACTCCTCTCTGATGCCCATCTAGCCAACCCATCAGCCACCCTATTCCACTCCCGCGGAATATGACGGAAAACAATGGAATCCAAAGAAGAACATATAGCAAGAATCTGCCTGGCAACCACAACAAGCTGCCAATTCACATCCTCCAAGTTTCGCTTCTTCAACACCTCAATCACCACCTGAGAATTAGATTCACAAACAATCCACCACCATCCAAGGCCAACAGCACGTTCCAACGCCATGAGAATAGCACTCGCCTCCATAAGGTTATTAGTTTGCAAGCCCCGGTACATAGAGAAGAAAAAAACCACCACTCCAAGGCTATCCCGACCAATGCCACCAACCCCAGCATGTCTAGGATTCCCTCTGGACGACCCATCAGTATTAATTTTTAGCTCCCCCAGAGGCAGCGGACACCAAAAGCCCTCACGAGCAACTCTTGCATGCCCACGCCTACCATGCACTTTGCTCCCAATACTCTTGTTCCCTGTGACAAGACCCAAGGCATTAACAACACCTAATTCCCCAGGATCAATCGGCACAGACAAATCACACTTTGCAATCAGAGTCTCCCGCAAAGCCCCCAAAATTCGCCCCCAAAGTTGCCCTATGAGCAAGTTCTTATCCAGGAAAATCCTTCTGTTACGCTCCAACCAAATTTTCCAAATAATCAAACTAGGACCAATGCTCCAAGCAATTTTAAGAAAGGAGGTTCTGGCAGGAGAAAAGCCCTGTCTCAACCAAAAGTCCTCCAAAGAAGAAACATGGCAACACGGTAATCTCCAAAGGTTCCACCAGTAATGCCAGATGGTCTTGACAAAAGAACACTAAAAAAAGAGATGCGGTAAGCATTCTTCATGTTGACCACATAGAAAACACCTGAAGGGGCCCTGGAATCCACGTTTCCAAAGATTGTCCCAAGTAAGACACTTACCTTGGACCACCAGCCAAGAGAAAAAATTACACTTAGGCCAAGCAAATTTATGCCAAACATGCTTCCACCAAGTAACCTGGGAGCTCCCAAAAATCTGTTTATCCAACACCTGATAACCCGAGGCCACCGAAAATTTTCCTTTCAAATCAGGGCCCCAAGCAAGCACATCACTTCCTTGGAGAGAGTTGCAGACACGACTAGATAAAAGCTTAGCAAGCTCCTGACGATCTTCCTCCACACCACCATGAGGCCAATCCAAGGGGTCCTTCCATTTGGCCACCGAAATCTGACCCAGATAATTTTGCGATTTGAAGTCTGCCACATGACACCAACCCGCCGCCTCGAAAACCTGGCACAAATCCTGGAGGTGGGGATGAGAAGACACAATGGGTGGATGTCCATCCCAGGAGTCATGCCAAAAGAGAGCATCCCGACCCCCATTGCAAATCCAAAAAAGACCCTGCTTAACCAGCTTGGCACCCCGTTTAAGGGTACCCCAAATCATAGAACCTTTACCCTCCATGCTGAATCTAACCACCTCCCTACTTTCCACAACTCCCAAATATTTGAAGGTCAGAATCTTAGCCCACAACAAGTGTTGTTGTGAGCACCAGCGCCAATACAACTTAGCAGCCAAGGCCTGCCCATTCAAATCTGATCGACGTAGACCAAGACCCCCCTCCTGCTTTGGCCTACAAACAACATCCCACCTCACCAAATTCCATTTTCTATGGAGAAGATTGCCCGCCCATAGAAACTGACGAGACAATTTCTCAAAATCTTTAACAAAACTTGAAGGAGCAGACAAAACAAAGCATCTATAAAGAGGGAGAGCCTGGACCACCGATTTTAGAAGAGTCATTCTACCTGCTGAAGAAAGCCACCTACAAGTCCAATGACTGACCAATCTTCGAAACTTGTCAAGAGTCTCTTGCCAAAACCTTCTGGGGAGAGAACGAATGGCAAGAGGGATACCAAGATAGGAGAAAGGAAGCGAGCCAATTTGGAAGCGGAGAATACCAGCAATTCTCCTTTGAATAACCTTAGGAGTATGGAAGAAATAAATGAAGGACTTCCCCTCATTAATGCACTGCCCAGAAGCCGCCAAGTAACTGTCCAACACACTACGCCAGTGGAGAGCCTCCTCAACCTTAGCCCTACCCATCAAGGCAGTATCATCAACAAACTGAAGATGGGACTGAGGGGGAATGCCATTTCCCCAAATCCAGCCCTGAAGCGAGCCACTAGCAACTTGAGCACGAATGAGCCTTCCCAGGCCCTCCGCAAGAAGGATGAATAAGTAGGGAGACAGGGGGTCACCTTGCCTGAGGCCTCTAGAAGCACCAAACAGGCAAGTGGGCTCACCATTAATAAGCACCGAAAAGGAAGAAGAAGTGACACAGCTCCTTACCCAATTAATCCAACCCTCCGCAAAACCGAAAGCTCCAAGAATTCTGAAAAGAAAGCTCCACTTAACACGATCATATGCTTTGGCCATGTCCAACTTGATAAACATCGACTTTTCTTTTGACGATTCCATAGAATGGATGGTCTCAGCCGCAATAACAACCCCATCCATGATCTGCCTGCCAGCAACAAAGCCTCCCTGCTCCTCAGAGATTAACCCACCAAGCCAAGGTTTCAACCTTTCCGCAATCAACTTAGTAATAATTTTATACACCACATTACAGAGTGCAATAGGCCTAAAAAGATCCAGAGAATTTGCCCCCTCCCTCTTTGGGATAAGAGCTAAAAAAGTAGCATTCAGAGACTTCAACATTTGTTTATGCATAAAGGACTCTTGAACAACCTCTAAGAGATCCAATTTAACCACCTCCCAGAACTCCTGAAAAAACTCGACAGGAAATCCATCAGGCCCAGGGGCTTTTCCTTTCTTCATCTGGAACACAACATTCTCAATCTCCGACAAGGAAATAGGGGAAAGCAACGATTCATTCATTTCATTAGACACCAACTGTGGGATACAGTCTAAAATCTTAGCTTCATCCTCCTCCGCAGGAGGCGAGTCCTCAGAGAATAAGGCAGAAAAATACCGAATGCATTCAGCAGATATAGAAGCGGAAGAGGACAAAATTTCCCCATCAGGCAGCAAGAGGGAAGAAATAGCATTACCTTGCCTCCGATCCTTAACAGAGTTATGGAAGAAAGAAGTGTTCCTATCACCAGCCTGAAGCCAATCAATACAGGACTTCTGTTTCCAAAAAAGTTCTTCTCTTAACTCCCATTCCTCAACCTCTTTAATTGCAGCAACCTCTAACAAACTCAAATCTTCTGAGAGGCCTTGATCACGAATCTGTCTGGTAATTAGATCAAGATGCTCCTGAGCTTTCTGTTTTTCTTTAAACAAATTGCCAAAGTGCTGCCTATTCCACCTCTTCAACCTGTACTTAACATATTGGAGCCGCTTTGAGAAAGTGTACATAGCGGTGCCATAAGCTGGCTTCCCAAGATCCCACCAGCCAGGGAGTAAATCATGGAGAGATTCATCCCTGAGCCACATGAGTTGAAACTTAAAGGTCTGTCTAGCACACCGCTGAGGCATTTCCACCACCAGTTTGATTGGCCAATGATCAGAACCTCGACCATCCAGTATTTCAGAACAGATCTTCCACCTATCCCCCAACCAAAAACTAGACACCAAGAATCTATCAAGTCTCTCTGAAATAGAGGCATCTCCTATTCTCCTATTATTCCATGTAAATAGACCATTACCCGGCTTGATATCCACAAGACGAAGAGCAGAAATATTGTCCTGGAGCAGCAACGCCGAAGCCTCCAGCCTAGCAGTACCACCCCGCTTCTCCGCAAGCTCCGTGATAGCATTAAAATCACCTCCAATAATCCAAGGATGGTAAGGGAAAAGGCTACGAACTAAACGAATGTTGGCCCACAAGATGTGCTTACCCTGCAACTCCACCGGCGCATACACATTGGAGAGGAGAATAGTTTCCCCAGAAACAAAACAAGAAGCCACCATGGAAAGGGAGGATTTAAAAGACCCCCACCATTGGGGGCAAATCTTTCGCGGATTCCAAAAGCACGCCACCCCACCAGAAGCCCCCTGAGCCCCAGTGCATTGGCAATCACCATTCCTCCATAACTTAGGAGCTAAGTCCATCATACCTTCCACAGAGAGCTTAGTCTCCTGGAGAAAAAGAACATCAGGCGCATGAAGCTTAATCAAATCCCGAACAGCTTTTTGTCTAGGGCCACTGTTCAAGCCCCGTACATTCCAAGAAAGAACTATCATTTCAAGGGAGAAGAGAAATGCGAATCAAGAGTCTTGACTGACCCTGATTCCACCAAAGTCTCCCCAATCATCTTAATCTTTTCCACATCCTTCTTCCTACCCAGCTTGGAGGTTTTTTCTGACCCCCCCTTTTTGAGATCTTTTTGCAAAATACCCAACTGAGAGGACAACTTCGAAATCTTCTTCCCCGCCTCCGAATTTGCCTTCTGCAAGAGGAGAGCCTTATCTGCACAAACTTGCCCTGCCTCAGCACTACCACCTGACGCAACTTGGACCCCCAACTGCTGAAATGTTCCTATGTCTGAAGGCCCATCACCATGCGGAACCGTAAGCACCTTTGAATTGAGCTTTGCATGTCCAGGATCATTCCTGTCCTCCTCTAAGCATTGCACTCCCGCAACCCCCTCTTGTTGAGAAGTAATCATTTCCTCCACCGAAGGGCCATGCTGATCTATATCCAGAGTCCCATGATCAAGATCAAGAAATCCTGGGTTCACCTCCTGTTGACTGAGCTCTTCCAACACCTCGAATCTATTGAAGGTATCCTCCTCCTGCCTATCCTTCAAAGACCTTTTATGACCTTTATTTCTGTTTCTGCCTCTAACAGTAGTGAAACCATCTTCCCTACCACCAAAACCCTGAAAGGTATCCTTGCCCTTATCCACTCTGGGTGTATTATTTGAAGGCAGAGGAGATTGAGCCTCCAAAGGCTTGGCCTTTGGACACCTGCGCCGGAGGTGACCGTACTCATGACAGAAACGACAACAGAAAGGTAATGTTTCATAGTCAAGCTGCTGCACCCATGAATAATCTCCTGCACTCACTTCCAAAGAGTCTGGCAGTGGCTTACTTAAGTCAATTTCTACACAGAATCGGGCAAAAGTCATTACCTTTTTGAATTGTGTATGTTGTGACGAACCCACAGGCTTCCCCAACTTCGAAGCTAATAAGTGCAACACATCCTCGCGCCAACATTCCACAGGGAGCCTTGGAAGGCGAACCCACACTGGAACCTGATTTGGAAGTTCCTCTGCCGGATTGAAACCAGCATGCCATGGCTTAATGAACAAGCCCACCTGGTTGTAAAAATACGGGCCCCCTTCAAAAACCCTATTCCGATCCGCCATGCAGTCGAAAGTGACCATGAAATAATTATTTGCCAAGAGGCGAATCTCCATCTCCCCCTCAGGCAGCCAAGTCCTTTGAGCCCACGAATCCAAGAATTGCAACAAAATCTTCAAACCCAAAAATTTACAATAAAGAGAATGCCTTGAGAAATAATCGATATCCTCTGCCAGCATCTCCATCGGAATGACTACATTCGGCCTCTCTGCACACCGTTCAAGGCATCCGTTAATCTTCAGAATTCTAAGCCCTCCCGTCGATCCTGACACAGCTTTTTCAGGCTCCACCGAAAAGAGATTGTTATCAAAAACCTTCGAGCCCTGAAGGGATGGTTTCGAACCCACCGCCGAGCGGAAATCCATTTTGGGGCAAACCCCAGAAGAATCCCCTTGCAGCATAGAGGAAAAGGCCTTAAGCTCTCATACAAGCCCACGGAAGCCCCAAAGGGGAAACACCACACCTCCTCAGAGGAGGGAACACCGGACCACCAGTCGGAGCACCCAACTCCCCAACCCAACTCACCACCCACGGATCTTATCCCACACCAAACCCTGCCTTCCACCGCACCACACCTCACCAAGCACCCTAAGCCCACCCGCCACAGCAAACAACCCGCACACCAAGCCACTGCCACCAAATGCCACAGAAAACAATGGCCGACCGCGAGCAGAGGAAGAACCAAACACCGAGTACCCTTTCAACCGCAAACTGCCAAACACTGAAGCCAACGGACCCCCACCGCACAAAAAATGCCCACCCGGCTCAGCGCCTTAAGAAAACCGAGGAGCGGGCTAGAGCTGTGGATGCCCTAGCTCGGCACCGCAGGCGGCAGTAAGAGCACATTTTTTTCAGTCCTTAAAATGGCTTAATCTTGCTACCTAAAAATTTAATATTAAGGTTTGGGCCTTGGTTGTTGGCACTACAGGCAAGAAGCCCCACCAGTTCACCAAGGAGCCTCCCCTTAATAGGAGGGTAAATAACAAACTCCATTGTTGACACGGTAGAGAGTGGCCCCGCGAGGTTTGAACCTTGGTTGTTGGCTCTATAAGCAAGAAGCCCCACCATTTCACCAAAGGGTCACCCCTACATTTTGAGAATTCACAATATGGGATACATTTATATTTATTCCACCTACATTTATTTTATTTCCATACATTACCAAATCCATGCCTTTCTTTTATTTCTTCTAATTATTTCATCATTTGAACCATTTGAAGCATACAGGAAATGATCTTTCAAATCAATAATTTTATCTCTATCAAAAGTAACAAATTCAATATTTTAAGGAATAGGTCTAGTAAACATACCTTTATTTCTAAATTTTCATGCAATACATGGCCTTCTTTCTTCTATTGTCATATCTTCTAGTTATTAAGATCCCTTGAATGAAATCATAATTCTATTTCTAATTTCTTTGATATAATTGGGTCTTGGATTTGACCTTGAAAAAAATTTCCACTCTTATCTTGGAAAAGAAAAGAAATTATTATTCAACAAAGGTGTTCAAATATATCAACCAAGAACTTACTTTCCCTATAGCTTTGATACTAGTAAATATTGATGGGATGTTTAAAGTATGAACCAATATTGGTTCTTGGTAATGGCACCATTTTTTTCATAAAAAAACTAATCAAACTTCTATAGGATTCAATCTACTTCAAAGCTAGGGAATTTTCATTTTTCAAGGTATGATTTTTTGGGAAGGAAAGACCAATTTAGTGGTTTCAAGAGTCAAATTGGTCATTAGTGGCATCCTAGAAAATGTAGGGGAGTGATTGAAATGAGAAAGAAAAAATGTGAGGATTTGAATTGGAGTGTACAAGGATAACAAATATGTGAGATTTCAAGTTAGGGCTAGATAGTGGAATCAAATGGATGAATGAAAACCCAAAATTTTGAGTAGAATTTGTGAAAAAGAGGGAAAAGAGTGGTTGAATTACATAAATAATACACAACAAAAATAAAGTATGAATGGACACCAAGATTGGATGTCCAACAAGAACCAAGAATATCTAGAATTCAAGTTTAAGTTTGCATAAGGAGAAACAAGCTAAAAAAGGAAATTGGGCCATTTGTGAAAGTTGGGTGTGGTAGTGGACATTGAGATAGAGATTTAAATGCTTGAATGTATGAGGAAAATCAACAAAAGGGACATGGATAATAATGTGGGGAAACTTTGTGGAACAAGATGGATGAAGTGGATGGGGTAAATTTTGGCCCCTTCCTTGACCTATTGTGGTATGTTGATAGGATTTTATTGAAAATAAAATTTATTACGCCCATTGAATTTAATTTTTTAGATTTAATCACTTCTATCCTTCTCTTTTGAACTTGCATATGTGGGTTGAGTCTTGGAGGCCTCTCACTAATGATGCAATCAAGATTTTTCCTTCTTCTATGAGTTTATTTTAGGCTTTCAAAATTCTTGGACATGGATTTAGTGTTGGGAAAGTCAATAATGAATGTGGGTTAAGCATTTCATCTCTCTAAAATATCACTTTCCTTCTTTCAATTCTATAATTAAATCTATTAATATTATTCCAATTTGGGTGAGATTTTATAATCTCTCCCTCTAATTTTGGGAATATTATTTCTTTGAGGATACCAATAATGTTGTTGGAAATTTTCTAAAGGTCAATTCATCCAAATCCAATATTGGTCACACTACCTTTTCCTAGATTTTGTTAGAAAATGATATGTCTAAGGCATTTCATGGAGATTTTTT
>VDFB02298840.1:0-17266 GCA_007258455.2 Sequoia sempervirens | reverse complement strand
TGTTTCCAAAAAAGTTCTTCTCTTAACTCCCATTCCTCAACCTTTTTAATTGCAGCAACCTCTAACAAACTCAAATCTTCTGAGAGGCCTTGATCACGAATCTGTCTAGTAATTAGATCAAGATGCTCCTGAGCTTTCTGCTTTTCTTTAAACAAATTGCCAAAGTGTTGCCTATTCCACCTCTTCAACCTGTACTTAACATATTGGAGGCGCTTTGAGAAAGTGTACATAGCGGTGCCATAAGCTGGCTTTCCAAAATCCCACCAGCCAGGGAGTAAATCATGGAGAGAATCATCCCTAAGCCACATGAGTTGAAACTTAAAGGTCTGTCTAGCCCACCGCTGAGGCATTTCAGCCACCAGTTTGATTGGCCAATGATCAGAACCTCGACCATCCAGTATTTCAGAACAGATCTTCCATCTATCCCCCAGCCAAAAACTAGACACCAAGAATCTATCAAGTCTCTCTGAAATAGAGGCATCTCCTATTCTCCTATTATTCCACGTAAATAGACCATTACCCGACTTGATATCCACAAGACGTAGAGCAGAAATATTGTCCTGGAGCAGCAACGCCGAAGCCTCCAGCCTAGCAGTACCACCCCGCTTCTCCGCAAGCTCCGTGATAGCATTAAAATCACCTCCAATAATCCAAGGATGGTAAGGGAAAAGGCTACAAACTAAACGAATGTTGGCCCACAAGATGTGCTTACCCTGCAACTCCACCGGCGCATACACATTGGAGAGGAGAATAGTTTCCCCAGAAACAAAACAAGAAGCCACCATGGAAAGGGAGGATTTAAAAGACCCCCACCATTGGGGGCAAATCTTTCGCGGATTCCAAAAGCATGCCACCCCACCAGAAGCCCCCTGAGCCCCAGTGCATTGGCAATCACCATTCCTCCATAACTTAGGAGCTAAGTCCATCATACCTTCCACAGAGAGCTTAGTCACTTGGAGAAAAAGAACATCAGGCGCATGAAGCTTAATCAAATCCCAAATAGCTTTTTGTCTAGGGCCACTATTCAAGCCCCGTACATTCCAAGAAAGAACTATCATTTCAAGGGAGAAGAGAAATGCGAATCAAGAGTCTTGACTGACCCTGATTCCACCAAAGTCTCCCCAATCATCTTAATCTTTTCCACATCCTTCTTCCTACCCAGCTTGGAGGTTTTTTCTAACCCCCCCTTTTTGAGATCTTTTTGCAAAATACCCAACTGAGAGGACAACTTCAAAATCTTCTTCCCCGCCTCCGAATTTTCCTTCTGCAAGAGGAGAGCCTTATCTGCACAAACTTGCCCTGCCTCAGCACTACCACCTGACGCAACTTGGACCCCCAACTGCTGAAATGTTCCTATGTCTGAAGGCCCGTCACCATGCGGAACCGTAAGCACCTTTGAATTGAGCTTTGCATGTCCAGGATCATTCCTGTCCTCCTCTAAGCATTGCACTCCCGCAACCCCCTCTTGTTGAGAAGTAATCATTTCCTCCATCGAAGGGCCATGCTGATCTATATCCAGAGTCCCATGATCAAGATCAAGAAATCCTGGGTTCACCTCCTGTTGACTGAGCTCTTCCAACACCTCGAATCTATTGAAGGTATCCTCCTCCTGCCTATCCTTCAAAGACCTTTTATGACCTTTATTTCTGTTTCTGCCTCTAACAGTAGTGAAACCATCTTCCTTACCACCAAAACCCTGAAAGGTATCTTTGCCCTTATCCACTCTGGGAGTATTATTTGAAGGCAGATGAGATTGAGCCTCCAAAGGCTTGGCCTTTGGACACCTGCGCCGGAGGTGACCGTACTCATGACAGAAACGACAACGGAAAGGTAATGTTTCATAGTCAAGCTGCTGCACCCATGAATAATCTCCTGCACTCACTTCCAAAGAGTCTGGCTGTGGCTTACTTAAGTCAATTTCTACACAGAATCGGGCAAAAGTCATTACCTTTTTGAATTGTGTATGTTGTGACGAACCCACAGGTTTCCCCAACTTCGAAGCTAATAAGTGCAACACATCCTCGCGCCAACATTCCACAGGGAGCCTTGGAAGATGAACCCACACTGGAACCTAATTTGGAAGTTCCTCCGCCGAATTGAAACCAGCATGCCATGGCTTAATGAACAAGCCCACCTGGTTGTAAAAATACGGGCCCCCTTCAAAAACCCTATTCCGATCCGCCATGCAGTCGAAAGTGACCATGAAATAATTATTTGCCAAGAGGCGAATCTCCATCTCCCCCTCAGGCAGCCAAGTCCTTTGAGCCCACGAATCCAAGAATTGCAACGAAATCTTCAAACCCAAAAATTTACAATAAAGAGAATGCCTTGAGAAATAATCGATATCCTCTGCCAGCATCTCCATCGGAATGACTACATTCGGCCTCTCTGCACACCGTTCAAGGCATCCGTTAATCTTCAAAATTCTAAGCCCTCCTGCCGATCCTGACACAGCTTTTTCAGGCTCCACCGAAAAGAGATTGTTATCAAAAACCTTCGAGCCCTGAAGGGATGGTTTCGAACCCACCGCCGAGCGGAAATCCATTTTGGGGCAAACCCCAGAAGAATCCCCTTGCAGCATAGAGGAAAAGGCCTTAAGCTCTCATACAAGCCCACGGAAGCCCCAAAGGGGAGACACCACACCTCCTCAGAGGAGGGAACACCGGACCACCAGCCGGAGCACCCAACTCCCCAACCCAACTCACCACCCACGGATCTTATCCCACACCAAACCCTGCCTTCCACCGCACCACACCTCACCAAGCACCCTAAGCCCACCCGCCACAGCAAACAACCCGCACACCAAGCCACTGCCACCAAATGCCACAGAAAACAATGGCCGACCGCGAGCAGAGGAAGAACCAAACACCGAGTACCCTTTCAACCGCAAACTGCCAAAACATTGGAAGTAGCGGACCCCCGCGCACAAAAATGCCCACACCGGCTCAAAGCGCCTTAGAAGAAACGAGGAGCGGGCTGGAAGCGGATGCCTAGCTCGGCACCACGAGCTGACGTAGAGCACATTTTTTTCCAGTCCTTAAAAATGGCTTAATCTTGCTACCTAAAAAATTTAATATTAAGGTTTGGTCCTTGGTTGTTGGCACTATAGGTAAGAAGCCCCACCAGTTCACCAAGGAGCCTCCCCTTAATAGGAGGGTAAATAACAAACTCCATTGTTGATGCGATAGAGAGTGACCCCGCGAGGTTTGAACTGCTGGTTGTTGGCTCTCACGAGGGCAAAGAAGCCCCACCATTTCACCAAAGAGGTCACCTACATTTTGAGAATTCACAATATGGGATACATTTATATTTATTCCACCTACATTTATTTTATTTCTATACATTACCAAATCTGTGCCTTTCTTTTATTTCTTCTAATTATTTCATCATTTGAACCATTTAAAGCATACAAGAAATGATCTTTCAAATCAATAATTTTATCTCTATCAAAAGTAATAAATTCAATATTTTAAGGAATAGGTCTAGTAAATATACCTTTATTTCTAAATTTTCATGCAATACATGGCCTTCTTTCTTCTATTGTCATATCTTCTAGTTATTAAGATCCCTTGAATGAAATCATAATTCTATTTCTAATTTCTTTGATATAATTGGGTCTTGGATTTGACCTTGGAAAAATTTGCCACTCTTATCTTGGAAAAGAAAAGAAATTATTATTCAACAAAGATGTTCAAATATATCAACCAAGAACTTACTTTCCCTATAGTTTTGATACTAGTAAATATTGATGGGATGTTTAAAGTATGAACCAATATTGGTTCTTGGTAATGGCACCATTTTTTTCATAAAAAAACTAATCAAACTTCTATAGGATTCAATCTACTTCAAAGCTAGGGAATTTTCATTCTTCAAGGTATGATTTTTTGGGAAGGAAAGACCAATTTAGTGGTTTCAAGAGTCAAATTGGTCATTAGTGGCATCCTAGAAAATGTAGGGGAGTGATTGAAATGAGAAAGAAAAAATGTGAGGATTTGAATTGGAGTGTACAAGGATAAAAAATATGTGAGATTTCAAGTTAGGGCTAGATAGTGGAATCAAATGGATGAATGAAAACTCAAAATTTTGAGTAGACTTTGTGAAAAAGAGGGAAAAGAGTGGTCGAATTACATAAATAATACACAACAAAAAGAAAGTATGAATGGACACCAAGATTGGATGTCCAACGAGAACCAAGAATATCTAGAATTCAAGTTTAAGTTTGCATAAGGAGAAACAAGCTAAGAAAGGAAATTGGGCCATTTGTGAAAGTTGGGTGTGGTAGTGGACATTGAGATAGAGATTTAAATGCTTGAATGTATGAGAAAAATCAACAAAAGGGAAGTGGATAATAATGTGGGGAAACTTTGTGGAACAAGATGGATGAAGTGGATGGGGTAAATTTTGGCCCCTTCCTTGACCTATTGTGGTATGTTGATAGGATTTTATTGAAAATAAATTTTATTACGCCCATTGAATTTAATTTTTTAGATTTAATCACTTCTATCCTTCTCTTTTGAACTTGCATATGTGGGTTGAGTCTTGGAGGCCTCTCACTAATGATGCAATCAAGATTTTTCCTTCTTCTATGAGTTTATTTTAGGCTTTCAAAATTCTTGGACATGGAGTTAGTGTTGGATAGTCAATAATGAATGTGGGTTAAGCATTTCATCTCTCTAAAATATCACTTTCCTTCTTTCAATTCTATAATTAAATCTATTAATATTATTCCAATTTGGGTGAGATTTTATAATCTCTCCCTCTAATTTTGGGAATATTATTTCTTTGAGGATACCAATAATGTTGTTGGAAATTTTCTAAAGGTCAATTCATCCAAATCCAATATTGGTCACACTACCTTTTCCTAGATTTTGTTAGAAAATGATATGTCTAAGGCATTTCATGGAGATTTTTTTATGATTGAGTATAAGTGATCGATTCAACTTATTGATTATGAGAGCCTATCATTATGATATAAATGATTCTTTGCTTTTAGAGATATTTCTTATATTTTTTGTTCTTCTCATTATAAGAGTGTAGGCTCTAGTACTAAGTGGTGATATTCCCTATGAGTTGTTGATTCAACCCTATAGTAGCCCAAGGGTCATTTATAAAACACACCCGTTCACAAAAAAGAATTAATTTATTTTCTATTAAACCTAAAAATTCATTAGATGCAAAATGAATAATGATTTAATATATAATAATAAATCCTTGTTATAAAGACAAGGATGAAACCTAGGATAGAATAATATAATGATAATATTAATCTTATGACATGACATAAATTTAGAAAATGACTTAGGTAAGCTTAAGTATGCTAACATTATTAAGATATAATAAGAAATTGGTTAGGTAATGTACCTTGTTCTCACCAACATCCCCCTTAAGTGTAGCTTAGGAAATATGATAAAAATGGAAAGATGCATGGATGGGTATTGAATACAAGGCATGATGAGGTACCCATATACAAATAAATAAATCTCTCAAAGTGGAGAAAAGGATGAAATATCATTGAAAAAAATTATTTCAAAAAGAGAAACAAACATTTGCAAGCCTAAACATGTGATGTAAGAAATAAGGATTTGACATGACCCCTAGGGACTACTTTTGTCAATAATGTACAATAGATATCCCCCCAATATGAGAGAAAAATATATATTATGAATACCTCCACAAAGAAGTAACAATTGTGCTAATGGTGAATGCTTGAAGAAGAATACTGAAGATTATCCAAAATAGACAAACAATATTTCTCCCCTTCTATAAAAACAAATCCAAGGGTGTCCATATGTCAAAATAAATGGATGTCACAATGTAATCAAGTGAAACTAGTCCAAAAAATGGTGAAGACTTGTGAAGAACAATCTCTAAAGGCAAAGATAATGTGGTAACAAATGTGTTGTAACTATCATCAAAGCATACAAAGGTGGGTTTTGATGATTCTACACCCAAAAATGAAGCTTTGGATGTTGTTCAAGGTGATACTAAGGGTGGTGGTAAGGAGGAAGGGTTGCAAGAGAATGTGATGTCAACGGAGGCCAAGGATAAGCCGAGAAGGGTTTCTAAATGCATTTCCAAGATGAAGAACCAAGCTTCAAAAGACTTGGTTAAGGATACCATGGTGCTCTGTGAGGAAAAGGCTTTGGAAGAGAAAGCAGTGGAAATCGATGATTCCCCAGTTCGTAGTTCTCCCAATGTGGAACTAGATGGTGAGAATAAGGTTTAGGAGGAGGAGGATGTTGAGCAAAAGAATGCAAAGTCAGAGCCTATAAAGGTTAATCCATTGTCTAAGGACTTCTCATATATTAATGATGATTCCACCTCTATGCTTGAGATTTTTGACATGGCGAGGGCGGGGGGCACAAGCTCTTTCAAATTAGCAAAATGGACTCTTCGGGAGTTTAATAAGGTAAACATTAAAATTATGAGTTTGAAGGAGAATTTGAAGAATATCCCGAAAGGCTCGGCTTTGGATATTCTGATTGATAGAATTGTGGATATTGAGGGTTCCTATTATGATTTTAAAACCTTGTGTGAGCAGCGCTTGGCTACTTTAGAAGCCAAGGTATTGGAAACCAATGCGGATATAAAGAAACTTCTTCATGCTTGTCACATTTTAGTGAAGAATAGTGTAGACACTTTGGAGGTCTTGTTCTGTAAGATTAGTGAGCTAAGATAGAATCAACTATATTTTTTTGAGTTAATGGAAAAGGAACACTTAGCCAAAGGTAAAGGGAAAAAAGGTGTGAAAGATAACGATAAAGGCCCTATTGTTAGAGGGTCGGCTAATTGGAAGAAGTCCTTTGAGGTTGAGAAAAAAGAGACATTGGACATGATTGAAATGTATAGGAGTCGGGATCTTGAGGTGACCAACACCTTAAAAAGTATGAAATAGTGTCCAAATTGTTAGTCTATTTGTTTTTTGTGTATTTTTTTGCTGTTGGGACTTAGTTTCTTTCCTATTGCTTTGTTGTTTTGTTGTTGTTGGGTGTTGTTGGTAGATTTTTGTTTTATCTTTAGAGCAACATTTTGTAGATTTGGGTTTTGGGTTGCTACTGGTGTTTTATCTTAGTATCTCTTGAGTAGCATTTTGTTCCTTAAGTTGTAAAGGGTTTTGGGTCCCTTCAAAATCTATTTTTCCCATATAATCAAAATTATCATCAAAGAGGAAATGGATATCCTCAATTGTTTCTATCAAATGTACAAGATGAAACCCATAAAAAAAATTGAAATGCATGTCACAAAATCATCCCACAAAGAAAAATATTAGAGACTATAGTGATATTGTTGAAATAAATTGTTAGAATCCATGAAAATACTGAAATCTAAAGAAATAGGATGCGAAGATGGAAGCTCAATACAATTCTCAAGAACCAAAGTGGATGAAAGAACACAAAGGTTTAAGTGACCAAGATTTTTCTAAGGAATGTAATCCATACTAGATGCATGGATGTGAATATCAATCAAAGGAATATCAACATGATCAAGGGAAAATGTGAAAATTTGTACATGTGAGATACATAATCAACCATCCCAACAACAATAATCTCACTTCCTTGCAAGTTTCTAATAATCACTAAATTTGGTGTAAATTCAATAGTCTTCCCTACTCATGTGTAATTTGATAGATGGAAAGGAGATTAGTTGACACTGAAGGAACATAAAGTACATCATTAAAAGTTTTTTATCTAATATCTTTAGATCATTTCTCACAAACACTCATATATGTGTTGTTTCTCATTAGGATGTGTGGTAATAGACAAGGATCAAATCAAGAGAACATATTATGTGATGAAGCCATATGATATGAGGCTTCTCAATCAAGAATCCATCTCCCTAAGTCAAGAACTATAAATGAAAAAATTTCCTTCCCTTGGACATATTTTGTTTTCCATTAGCACTCAAACTATCCCCAAATATCTAGATGAATATGACGTTGAAGAAGAAGATGCACCAAATGACAGTTTTGAAGGAAATAAAAAATTGTTATTATGAATTAGTGTGTTAACTCATCAAAATATCCATTTTTTCATAACACTAATGATCATGATGCCCATTTTTTGTAGCATACACATTTTTGGCTTTCCTTCCTATATGATTTCCCCTTGGAAGAGGAATATGAATAAGGGGTATCATATGAAGATGATCCCTTGGATCTTTCATTGTTATTAAAGTCCTTTTCATTGTTTCTTTCCTTTTCTATTTGAAGCCTTTTAATATTTTTTTCTTTTATTAGCAATAAAAGTTTGTGGTTTTGAATACTTAACCATATATAGTAAAAAAAATTTCTCTCTAATGAGTTGTGTAGCACAATCAACAAGGGAAATTATATAGAACGTATTACCAAGAGCATCCCTAGCAAAATAAAATATAGAAACAAAAAATTGAATAATGAGGACCAATCTTGGTAAGGATGAAAAGAATCAATTGGGTCTCTTGTCTCTCAATACCACAATATTTCAACTATGATTTGAGTTATCTGAGCTAAGTGAAGAAGTATTTGATTTCTTCAAATTCTATCATATTAAAACTAATGAGATCTCATTCTCTAATTGAAAAAAATGTAAGTATCCTACTTCCTAAATAGAATCTCCAATTTACTCCATATTTGATTTGGTGTTGTGCAAGACTTAATCTAAGAAAGGATATCAAGATAAATAGACATACATAGTTTTCATAAGATTCATCACACTTGTTATACCACTTTCTCTTTTTTATAGCACTTGTTCGTTCAAGTTATATACCTATAGTAACTTGGTACAACCTTAGTTTTTTAGTTGTAGAGCTCAATTTTTTTTTCCAACCATAAAAATTGTATGGAGTGAGTGTAGTAGTGTAGGCTTGATCTATGATATATACAAATAAAAATAGAAAATAAAAAGAGAAACAAAATAGACCCCTTACAATGCAAAAATAATAACCCTTCATTCTAAAAAATGAGTCCACTTTTTGGAATTTTTCAAATGACAAACTAAAGTAAAAATCTAACTTCAAATTAAAATAATAGGTAACAAATTAAAAATTTAGAAAAATAAGTGGATGACCACATAAATATTGAAACTAGCTTTTCTATGCATGTTCATTTGTAAAAATTGACAATGTATGCCCAAGTTATGCTCCATGGAAAAAAAATGTCCCTTTAGGCAATGAAAAAGAGATAGAAGCTAGACTCATTGGTTTCTAATCACCCATGTGCTCAATATTTGGTTCATTTGAGTGTTTGAAGGCTAGTGGTGATGAGGTGGATCTATGAGAAATGGTGGCATTTATGAGGAGGTGCCACCTATTCATGACCTACAAATTTTAAGCTTCTTAGGGATAGTTGTGTCCAAGATTTTTGGCCCTCCTAAGTTGTATATCACTAGCCATAAGTTGCTAATGTGAAATTTATGTGATAACAATCATACACTATCAATATTCCATTGAATGTTATGTAAAACCTTTCACTATCAATCTTTTTCTATGAATTTCAAAAAATTCCTTCTATTAATCATACCTTTTTGAAAAAATATGCAATGATGTACAATGATCATCCAAATTTAATAGGTGTACATTTCTATACAAATCTATAAAACAATAAGAATTATTTTTCTTACAAAATTCAAAACTCCAAAAAAAATCACCTAAATTTTTTTAGTCTCTAATTTTAAATTTTGGACAAGTGATCTTAGGGTCATGACATCCTATGGATGCAATGGTGAGTTCCATTTTTCAATAGGATGCACTATTTGAAAGCTCTTGGTAAAAAAATTCCAAATAGAGGAAAGAATTATATTTCTAGAGATTTTATACGATACAAGAGTCTTTGATTCAGATTCATAATAGCCCAAGGATCACCTACAACCAAAGCACCCTTTCACACTAGAGAGATACAATTTATTTTCTATGAATCCTAAGAATTCATTAGATGCAAAATGAATAATGATTTAATATACAAGAAGAAACCCTTGTCATAAATACAGTGATGAAACCCTAGGATAGAATAAGATTATGACATGTCTTAATCCTAATATATGAGGCACCCTACTTTCCAATCCTCTTGATGAGTAGTTAATCCATATAGTTGGAGATGAACCTAGACAAACTAGTGCATCCATTAGTTTCACCCATTAGAAAAAGAATCAAGTGAGCCTTGAACAAGTAGTGCATTGCATCCATAAGTTCCTTGCTTAACACAAAAAGAAAATGATCTTAGCTTAAGTATGCTAGTGTGAATAGGATCTACTAAGAAACTAGTTAGATATTGTACCTTATTCACACCAACATTCCCTCCCCGATATTTTCATTGTTTTTTACTTTAGTGGATGAGTCTCCTTGTATTTCCACTTGTTAATGGATCATGATGTGATCTTAGAGGCTCCTCCTATGGTGATCTCCCTTAGGGCTAGTGTGGTTCAAGTAATTTTGTTTCTCTCTATTAGGACTTTTCCTTTTAAATTGGTTCAAGCTTCTCTTGTGTCTAATCGCATTTCCCATTTGGTGGGTTGTGGGATATTATTTCTCCTACTCAAACACCAAATTATGTGCAACATATGACCATTGATTCTACATTATTTCTCATTGTGTGAGGTGACTATGGTTGAGGCATCAGTTGAGGACCCCCTCCTCTCTCCACAATTGGAGTTATATAATGGTGTGTCTTGGATAATTACTCAAAGAAGGAAGAGAAGTATTCCTAAATCTATTTTGGAATATCATTCTTGGTTTAAGGGTGTGCAAATTGCAAGGAAGGGATCGTGCATGGTGTAATTTGGGTTGATTATTTTTCAATGGCAGCTTGGATTCAATTGTTTTATTGAAAAAAAATATTGGTAGTTGTTGCATTTCCCTTATTTAAGGTTCTTGATCTTATTAGATCCTAATTATTTTTGTTCATTGGTTTGTTGTTGGTTAGCTATTTTTATGTTGATGTTTTTCTATGAATCGATTTTAAAAACCTAATAAAATTTATTTACCCTTAATAAAAAAATACATAATTTTCAAGGATAAAAATTAATAATTAAAATTAATATGAACATTATGAAAGATTATCAAATACAAGAAATAATTTGAAATAAAATAAAAATAAAATAAGAAAACAACATATTAATTTACTTAAAATCAATACCTTATTATGTATAACATTTTTTAATTCTTTTATATAAATTTTAAATTTTAAACTTTTTAAATTTAAACCAAATAAAAATACAAACAAGAAACCATGAGGCAAATTAAAATCCTACTTTTGATAAGTGGAATGTATTCGGCTAAATAATAGACTATCTTTTAATATATTAGTAAAAGAAAAAAAATATTAAAAAATCTTGAATCAATAAAAAGTGAAATAAAACTGAAAACACTTTATGCAAATCAGTGTTTAGAAAAAGCCTATTAATTAGATATCAAACATAATCTAATATAATTAGATTTATAAATTAGGCTCCAAGTTTTATTGGAGGTTGGATATTCACATAATTTTTAAGTATTAAACAAATTGTTGTGAATTTTATTTTGGTATTGGGTACCTTGCAATGATCTTGGGAGCACTTTTTAAGATAGGGATCAAACTTGTGACAATGCATGGATGTAATTCCATCCCTATGTGTTGTCATGTGAGCATTTTTGGGGTAAACTGAGTATAATTATATTAATGATTCAAAACTACTTTATGGTCTTTTTATTAAAAAAATCCAATAAAAATTTGAACTCAAATAAGTATTATTGAGTGAGAAAGATGGAGTATTATCACAATGACAAGCTAGATTTAATTCTATAAAGAACAAGGGATACTTTAAAGTAGGGTCAAACTTATGAAAATGCATGGATCTAAGTTGATACATATATGTTGTTGTATGAGCATCATGAAATATGATCTAAGTGTCATCATGTTGAGAACCCAAGCCTACTCTCATATTCTTGTAAGTATTGTTTCAACATTTTTCTAAGTTTATTGTGACATAGTGATCAAAATGAACTATAATCCATGCTAGGCTAGTTTTAACTCCCCAAAGATCAACTAGGCTTTATTGTTTTAATTCATGAGTTTTTTTCCAAAAAAATACATGCCTTGTAAAACTTTGATGGTGTAATTTATTATAGATTGTCTAATTAATGAAAAATTAATTGATAAATTAAAATAGTAAGATTTGAATATTTTAAAATTTTGTGATTAATAAAAACAATTTTAAAAGGTTTACTAAAATAATACATGTAAAAATTATTTACATGTATTTTATTTAGTCAAATGAATGTAAAAATTTAAAATGAGAGATAAATTGTATTGGTAATGGGTCTATTACTAATAATAGTTTCTAAACAATGAGATAATTCAAAACAACGTTTAACTTTCTACTTAATAGGTGATTCACATTGTGAAGTTAGTAAATGACCAAATTTGACTATTATTGAGATCACCAATATTTAAAGATAATTAAAATATGGTTTTCAAAAATTTCATTATCATCCAAGAATAAAATTACAAAATTAAAATTGTACTCATTTAAGCCATAATTTGAGATGAAAGGTCATGTCCACATAATTAAACATTTATTATTAAAAGGATTGTTGTGGTTTTCAATTCTTATTACAAGATTGATTATTATAAATAATGGTTGATTTTAATTGGCATTTCAATCAAATTTAAATTTAATTGAAAATACCAATTTCAAGTATTATCAATTTATTGAGGTTGTCCTTATTCTTCTATGGCAATTCTAGGTATCAAAATTAGGCTCAAAGGGTGCTCAAACTCCACTTCCACATTCTCTAATACTATGTATGACTTTGAATCACAACAAAAATTTATTGCAAGTATTTTGAACCTTGCTTTGATACCTTTTGATTAGAATAGTACTCTAACAAATCTCCACCTATATCTATTTATCACACTCATACAAATAATCCTTCAAAATGACACATCTCTAAATTAAAACATAAAATATCTATCATGTTTATTCAAACAATGATTAAAACATGTAAAAATATTGGAATGACTTAAACATAATGAAAACAAGCAAGACAATCAAAGAACATAGCTACCCTAGATAAATCGTAATGGGTGAAAACTCTAGCAAGAGTAATCTACTTTAGTTCTTTAATCAAATTGCATATGAATAAACATATTTGGGACAAAAAAATGAGCTAGTGGTATGCAATGACTAAGATCTACATCCATATACATCTACAACTTCATTAAAACACGATTTTTTAGTTCACTGGTCTAAAAAATAAACTCTACAAGTATAAACTAAATAGTGCCAACCTTCCACAATGTTTAACACTTATTTTTATATATTGCATGCTTTGAATTGGTTGATTTATACCAATCATTTGTGTGGAAGTGGAAGATATAATGTCTACATTTTGTACCCTACCTTCAAGAAATAAATTGACTAAAATGCTAGCTCTTATGGCCAAGTGGTTAATTGTTAAGGTGAATATAAAATTGTTGAAGTAATTTTGTAATCATCGGTGTAATTACAAAATTTTCATCTATGTGCACTAGTGATTATGGAAACTAAAGAGGTGATTATGAAATTGTCTTATGCCACAAATAGTAGTTTCGTCACCAACTATAAAATAATTCATCTATTTATCTAGTCCCTTATTTTCTAACATCCCTTAAATGTTCTAAACCACCTCAAAATCATTTTTAATATTGAAAATGATTCTAGACTTTAAGATTAACATACCAAAAATTGTCTTTAACAATTTAGGTCAAACAACACAACTTTTATTACTCAAACAAATTTCTTAATCTAATTTACAAATCATAATTTCAACCCAAATATTTTCTATTTATATTTATATTTATATATTTTTAAATATTTTATTTTTTGTTGAGCAACACTTATGTGTCTAAATCCAAATTTAAAAGTCTTAACACTATTGTTATTAACACATTTATTGAATCTCAAATATTGTAACCAAATATTTTAGATTTTCATTTATCATGGAGCTAAATTACATGAAGAGTGATTGTTGGATATTTGGTAAGATTGAGGATGGTTTGTAAGGTAATAATATACTTCGTGTCCATGTACTTGACCCACAAAATCATCTAGATAAATAAACTTAAACATGATAATAAATGGTAATGTTCATAACCCACAAAAGCATATAAATAATTGTGTTGAAAATGGTTGAAGCCATAGCTACCTTAATATTTATTAATAAAATAAAGTTGTGGTGCTTCAAATTTTTTGATCCCTGTTTGAATTCACTCACCAAAATAAAGTCACTCATAACTCAACAAAATGTGTTGAGAGTGCTTTCTGAAATCTAGATACATAACATTCACCCAAAAATTTAGATAAAATATTATATTTGATAACACAAATAATTATCATTATTTTTGTTTACAATGTTAAAAATACATTTTTATTTGGTGTAAATCTTTCTACTCACACACATATATGTTTTTTTGGGGTGCTTTTCATTTTTTTAATCACTAGCTAGAGAAGTTACTTTGAGATTTTCTTTGGCTAATCTAAACATGTAGCTTAAAATTATATTTCCTTCTTAGAGATTCTAATTTTTTATGTATGGTTAATGTTTAATGTCAAGGTGTTACACTGTGTTCTAATTGAATTATTAGAATAGTCAAAGAGAATGAAACATGAATAGTTCTTTTGGGAATTGTATTTCCTCAAGTCTTGTATATGATTTCACATGGATAAATTTAGGTTTCCATTTCATTTTTCATTACTCTAGTTAAAAAAAATTAGGACTTGTTACAAAAAAATGTTTGGAAAGCTTGGGAATCTATTATTTCTATGAAACAACAATCTCTTTGATGGCGTCAAATCATTATCTCACATAGTATATCACTTTGTGAGGTTTCTTGGATGCTAAGGCTTTATATAACTTATAAAAACTATTCAAGAAGATCTCTTTTCCAAATCCGCATTTGCATGGATTTCTTGGCCTAAAGACAAGACCAAATTTAACTTGAAAAATTAGGATAAAAATTCATTTCAATAAATTATGCAAACTATGTCTTAGGATTCATTTCAATAAATCATGCACTTTATGTCTTCTTATTTGCAACAAAAAATAATTATTCAATCTAATTAGCCATGGTGGAAATTTTGGAAATGATAAGTAGATACTCTTTTATGCAACTACTCTCTCGACAAAGGATACAATTGAATTTCTCCCCATTTTTCAATGATTCATAAATTAAATGAGATATTATCTCTTTTTTCATTGTTAGCATTTGAATTTGCACATTTTTGTGTAACATAAATGAAAGAGTTGTGTGGTAAAACTACACTTTGAATTAGTAAGGGGAAGCTCCCTATAAATTAAAAAATTACCTAAAATTGAACAATATGTACTTGAGGGGAGTCGCGGGAATTGCCAGGACTAGTGTTGCTGCTAGTCTTTGTGAGCTTAAGTCGACCCCTGCCAAGTCTGTTAGAAAACCTACCTCTAAAAAGAAAGTTAAGGATGAGGGGAATGGTTTGATGGAGCCTTTGGCCATGGACAACAAAGGAAAGAATGTTGTAGGTAGGGACTCTAAGGGGGACATGGTGGTCTCTACTATGGTGGTAACTAGTGGCAAAAATCCCATCATCAGGAGGTCTAGTAGGTTGGCTAAAAATAACAAGAAAGTGCAGGTTAATGACATGGATATGGATGAGGAGCGGTCTGACAGCAAAGGTTGCAGGGATGAGGAATCTAGGGAGGATGAGGAGGAGTATGTTGGAGAGCCCCACACCATTCCAGATATTAGCAAAGTGCATAAGGAGAACTCAACCTCCCAGTCCTCAAACCCTTTGGATGTGGAGAGCATTAATATTGAGAAGGTTGCAAATTATGGGGAGGAGCTTCGTGTGTTGTAGGAAAGAATGGGAAAGATGGACAAGAAATTTAGTGGCTTGACCCATTTCACTATCAAGTTGGTCCACTGTGTTACCAGCACCCTCTCTACTGTGATGAAGGATGAAATGGACAAGAAGAATGTTGAAGAAGGTCTAGAATGGGTTGGGGATGATGTTGTTAATCTCCTTTCTTAGAACTGGGAAAATGCCAATTAATCTGTTGTTGTTGCATTGTATGTTTGTCAACTGTTGGTCCGCTATGTATGTTTTTTGGCTTAGTTTTTAATGTTTTTTGGACTTGATCTTTTTTGGCCCTTGTGGCTCTCCATGTAAAGGGTACAGCACCCTGTAAATGTTGCCCATATCAAAAACAAAATATGTACTTGAAATTTATAATATTTACAATAAATTTTGAGGTCGTTCACATTCATGCTAAATAAAATGTAAATATGTATCTTTTCTATTTTTCCTAAGGTAAAAGGCTAAGACACCCTTTCAACAATATGTAAAGGATTTTATGTTGTTTGACTAAAAATAAATTCTACAACTACATGCTTGCATTGCTCAACTAAAAACATAGAGACTAGGCAAAATAAGTACACATAAGGATTAAATGACACCAAACATTATAAATTAAACATGATCATTGCATTCAAATTTACAAGAGACTAACCTAACACTTACTACAAAATAAAGATTTCAGTGATTGTTAAATGATATTTAACTCATTAACATACACTAGCACACAAGATAAACCACTTCAATAGTGATTTAGAAGAAAAGTATGCATATGAAATCCTATTGAATAACAAATTTTGGATTGACACTAACATTGAATAACAATTTCAGCAATGTGTAGGCATGAGAATTACCATTACTAAAACTAAGTGTAAAAAGACACTTATTTATACTGTATAAAAAGCTATATAAAGATAAATATAAATAAAAAAAATTGATTGCACTTCTACCCTAACTAATTTTAATACAACTGATAGTTAAAATTATTACAATTTATATCTTAATGCTCACATCTCTTACATGATGATTCAAGAGAAACTAGTAGTTAAAATTATTATAAGTTATCTCTTAAAGCTAGCATTTCTTACATGTTGAGACAAGTGATCGAACAATAGTTGACTTTGAGCTAAAATAGTAGAAAACTAGCATTGGTTCAAATTATGGTTAAAATAAATCTAAATATGCCCCCCTCTTTAAAAAGGGCGACAAGTTATTTTTAGTGTAGGATAAAATGGACTTTTGGAAGGTGGCTCTAAATGATTTGATTTCAAATTATGTTTATCTCTATTCCAACAAAGCTTGGAAACCCTTTGATGAAACTCTAAAAATGATGGAAATTTATTAATCTTGGTGGCTTGAATCTAAAACCCACAAATGAAGATCTGAAAATGGTTTCAATTCTTCATTCATAAGACCTAATTTTTGTGTGGTTGGCATCCTCTTGT
>VDFB02298839.1:0-22036 GCA_007258455.2 Sequoia sempervirens | reverse complement strand
TTTCCATTCCAAAGAATACTTCTGGAACAATTTTGGAAAAGCATACTTATCCAATGCAGTTTCGGATTCTAAATCCACATTCAGGATAATTTCATCATAAACAATTTCATCAGAGTAACCCTGCCCAGGCTTAGTTATTGATAGAGTAAATTGATCCGTTATTTTAAGAAGAAAGTTTTTCAATCGGAAATCATCGTTTAATCTTAATTGTTCTTTATTTAATCTTAATTGTTCTTTATTTTGATCACAGGATGAAGAAGATCTTGAAAAATTCTGATTCATAAATCAAATAAAATTAAATTGATTTATATCTTTTCTAATGTTCGATCCAGGATCTGATAAAATATCATAGTTTACAGAAGGATTCTTAAGAAATGTTTTCACCTTCCATAGATCAGCTATTCTATTTTTTTCTAATCCCCTGAAATATTGAAAAGCATCTTGTCGCCTTTTCAACAGTTTGAATTTTTCACCAGGTTTCTTAGTATAATTAATACTTATACATGATTCATCTATTGACAAATCATCAAAGAATCCTTTCAAAAATTTCGACTCTTAGAAGGAATAAGATTCTTTTGTTCGATCTGATTCTTTTTGTTCAATTTCTTCTTGTTGCATTGGATTTTGCTTTTCCAATTTATCCATTGCTCTTTTATAGCTTGGATTTCTTCTTTATAGCCTTCGATTTCTTTAACTCTTTTTTTCCTCTCTACAATTATGTATTGTTCTGATTTTGAAGAGAAATCCAATTCTTCTGTTTGAACTAAATTCTTTTCTAGTTGCTCAATTTTGCTTTCTAGTACCTCAATATCAATAACTGAGTTTTTAATAAGTACCGATTTCCTCCGTTCATCAAGGTTTTCAAGTTGTTCCCAATATTTGTCGTTTTGAATCGAATTAAAAGATGAATCAATCTCCCATTCAATGTTATTCAATTCCTTCTCCGAAGGACTTTCCCAACTTATTGTTCCTTGGTTCTTTAAGATTCGATCATTTTTATGATTCAGATTTGTGTTAGACCTTGATAAAATCCAAACATGTTTTTTTGGATCGAGAAAACGACGTTGATATCTCCTTTTGTCTTTTGGCAAAGACATAAATAGATGCGGAACGAGCAACAAATTTTCCTTTCTAGCTCCAAAATGTTGTACAGATGGAAATATCTTCATCCAATTATATGATGATTTGTCTCTTTCAATTAAAGCTCGAGTACTTAAAAAATAGAAAAGTAACGGCAATGCTATTATCATTACAGCTTTTCTTGCTTGACGTTTGAAAACAAATATACGTATATCCCGTATAAGCAATGTACTAAGAATCAGAAAGTCAAAAAGCTTAACAACACTTTCTCGACTGTTATTTCAAGGTAGTGTTGGAAGACATAGAAAGAACAGAGAAATTATTTCTGATCGATACCCTCATATGCAGGATCACATGTTTGTCCCAGGGGAGCCTGATGCAGGGGCTCCACAATTTTTGTTTTTTGTTTTCCTTATTTTGGTTCTCAATTGTCCCTTTATTTTGTTTTCCTTGTTGGCCCTTTGGATAGGTGGTAGATTCAGATTGGTAAACAAGATTTTAAAGTTTTCTCTTTCTCGTTGCATTAAGGCGTGGATGGTAGTTACATTTAATTTGGGGGGAATTCGTTGTTACCTGTATGTGGGGGTATCGATCCAATTACCAGAGGCTGAATTCGACATGGATTGATTTTAATGCCTTTTTAATTATTTCGCTGGTCAGAGCCTTGATTGAAGAAGAATGTCTTCACTAGGAGGAGGCCGATGCAGGAAGTGGTTGATATCAGGTTGTCATGTGCAACTGAAGGTTTGAAGTCGTTCGCTGGAAAATGAGCATTAGAAATTTGTTTGGTTTTTGTTTATGGTCTTGTTGCTCAAGACATACCGTGGAATTCAGGTTGTTTTCGATGCTATGTAATTTCCCAAGTTTGATGTAAAGGAAATGTGCAGCTTCTGTTTCTCTTTCACATCGCCTTGTAATGGTTACTTGCTGTTTGAGTGTATAAAAGATGAGTCTTTTGCAGTGTATTACCTGTTCAGTGGCCATGTGCAGCTTGGGATTAGAACGCTTGGTGTCTCTGTTTGTTTTCCGTTACTTGGCAAAGAATCGTGGATATTAACTCGCTACCTTCTTGGCTACATATAGGTTTTAGTGAGGTGTATTCATTTATAGCTCTATGGTTGATTGCATTGGCTGATAAATTAAATCTGCCAGACACAGTTTTCCTTGGCTTGTGCGCAATGATCTATAGCACTGTTTTACTTTATTTAACCGTATGTTCTGATATTTCTTCATTGATCTTAGTTTGTCTTCTTGGTCGACTGTAGAGGATGCATGGTTTATTGAGTATGAATGAGCTATTTCAGTTTAGGTGCCTGTTCATTGAAGACTGATAGTAGTGTGATGATGTTTGCTCCAGCGCCTGAGGTATTTCTACTTGGTTGTGTTTAGATTCAGTTTGTCCTCAATATTGTAGCTTCATGTTGTTATACTTATCTTGGGTTATCATCTGTTTTGCTGATTCTAACAAGGTGGTGAACAGGGACCCCTATTGTAGAACACCATCAACTCACCGCATGTTCAAATTAACTTATTTTTGACATGCAAGCATACACAACTAAATCAAATCCAAATAAATTTAGCCAAATGTGACTCCACAGTCAATTCCCACATGACCATATTAAGTAATTATGCCTCCATACTTGCATGTATGATATGGCGTAAAGATATTAAATGATAGTTCCTTCAAAGCTACAATATACAACATTGAACAATGCACATGCGTTCACCATCAACCATATGCTTCCCCAAATCATAATACATTTTTAACCTATAGTTTTTCACTTCTACTTTGCTTATTTTATAGCTTCTAAGTATTTGCATGGAAAGAGTGTGGAGGTCTACATGGAAAGATTATGGATGTTTTTTCAGTGTTCATTTTCAATGCACTCATCTATTTGGATTTGAATGGAAGGTGAGGTCGTCATATCTCACTAGGCAATGGCCTCACGCATTTTTATTTTTATTTTAATTTTCTCTCTATTGTATATTGTTTAGTTGTGTATTAGTGTCTTGTTTAGTATTTGTGATGAAATTTATTATATTCATTCATATGTTTGGCTTTAAACGAAAGGTGGGGGTATCATACCTCACTAAGGCAATGATCCAACTCATTTTCTTTTTCTATTTTGATGTCTTTTTATATCATGTATTGTTTAGGTGATTAGTATTGTGTCAATTATGAAAATGGTTTTTTTGCATTGGACTAAGATTATCATTTTCAACATTTTACCATCCATTGTTTAGGAATCTGTAAGAGGTAATTGATAGTTTTAATATTTGTGAAATACATTGTCAAGTTTGAATGATTCTCATTTATCTTCAAAGTTGTAATAATGGCTAGCACATTGCTTAGTTGAATGTTTTTTTCATTAGCATTTATTTAAAAATGTGTCTAACCATTGAGTTTGTAATATTTTCTTTTTTTGTTCATTCATTTCTTTTGGTATTTGTAGAATGATATGTTTCTATGAAAGTGTACCATCTAAAATTTTATTGTGTTTATGAACACAATTGTATGCGCTCTCTTTTGTCTTTTGCAACACATTATTATTGATGAAAGTTTTATTCTTCTATTTGACCATCATTGCGGCCTATCAATCTAAAGTTATGAATTTAAGTATTTCTTTATTTTAATTACTACATTATATTAACCCATTTTCTCATCATGAGTAATCAAAATTTTGATTATTTGTGAAAAATTATAAAGACATATCACTCTTAATTGTCATGAAATCCTAATAATGGCTACTAAATTGTTTTCAAGTTCAACTCATCACCTTAATCAATGATATTGTCTTAATTCATGTTATGCATTGAAATTATTTAATTCTTTCAAAATGAATTTTTGCCATAAAATTGTTGGAAATTGTGTCTCAACTTGTTGGCTTGTATCTCTGTTCAAGTCTTCATTGTCGACTGATCGTTGGAGTTCCTAACTTTGGAACCTTTTCGCGGAGTTTGGAAGTTACATAATTTCCCGAATGACCGACTTCCTTCTTTGTCGCAGCATCGGTGATTTTTGTAACTTTGGAACCTTATCGTGAAAGTTGTAAGTTTGTGTTTTCTCTGATTGAGCAACAAGCCGACGGATGTGGGGACCACTTGGAATTCTGGGAGACTTGTTGAGAATATTGTAGATTCCCAGCTTGATTCTCCATAAATGCACTAGCAGTGAACACATGTCATGGTGGAGACCACAAGGATTGGCCAACAGTTCGGTGTGATGGTCAAATGTGGTGTACGAGTAAGTTGGTAATAAAAGGACTAACTTGTGGATACCTAAAGTCTTCGGGCTTTTATTTATAAACTAATGAATACTAATATTTTGTGTCAATGTGGGATATTGTCGATGGTTGAGCTTCTTGGAAGTCCTAGCAACAGCAATGGTCTTGTTGATAGTTCTGCAATGGACATCAGTGAGAAGTCTTGTCGATAGAGTTGGTTTGGCCAATGGTTTTGCATTCAGTATGATCTCTTGCCAATACCTTTGGTCTGGCCGATAGCTATGTGATCGGGTATTTTGGCATCGGGGAGACACGGTCTAGTGTCTCACCAACATGCGATATAGTTGAACACTTTGATCAAATGTTTGTCCTACGTGGCGCGTTCTAAGCCAATGAGAGAAGCAGAATTTGAACCATTGGCAGTTGTACAGTTGTGACTGTTCCTATGTGGAAGATCAACATACCATAAACAGAATGAGATATACTTTGTATAGGATGACAATGATCGGTTCGGGTAATGGAGATTTATGTTCGATACTAAACACGGATTGATCTGAGTGGATTCATTGTATGCATCTGAGAGCATTGTGAGATTAATGTTTTGTACAAGATTGATCAATGAATGTTGTTGATGTAAAATTGACATCAGAAAGTGAAGTCTGTACTCTGTATGTAATTTTGTTTACTATAATACAAAGAGGTTTTTCTTGGTGTGGTGGGGTTTTCTCCCGTAAGGGTTTTCCCACATAAATTTGGTGTCCAATTGTGTATGTTTTCATTTTCTCTATTCTGTTATTCTTTTCATGTGCATCTTATTGGACTGTAATTGAAAAATTTAAAGTCACCTCTACATTCTTCCGTGAAGTTTTGGCATTAGGAGACTTTGTTTTGCACCTAAGCTTTCCTTACAAAAATTTGTATTATTTTTGGAACCACCCTCTTTTATTTTTCATAAGTTTGGTTGAATAAGTGTGTTGTGATTTCTAGTTTCAATAAGGTTGGAAATAATTTTTGGAACCTTGCATTTTATAAAAATTCAATTCATTCTATGTTAAATGCCATTATAATAGCACAAAACAATATAAAGATATACTTAATTATAACTAAGAAGGACAATTTTCTTAGCATTGAGTTGGTTATTCCTCAACTTACAAAACATATTCCTTTATAGTTGTGATTTATCTAAGTATTAGAATATGTTGAGTATACTAGTTTTACATTAGGCTTTAGTTAGATGGGGACTCTTAGCATAAGTGAATTAGAAACTTGTACAAAGTAAATAAGATCTCTACTCTTCTCATCCATACTCATATGTGCTTTCAATTTCACAAATAGATTATATCCTTTTTCTCATATATATATATATATATATATATATATATATATAGTTCCTTCCACTTTTTTGTTGGATAGTTGTGTAAGAATTTCTATAATGAATAAGGTTTTTGAAATTGAACAAACAAAAACCTTTGAATTGTAAAACAAATTAAAAAATAATAATCCACCAAAAAAATAATTACAATCACAATTGTAGTGAGAAAAAATATTTGAGCCTTCTCTTTCAATTCTTGTGAAGAGACACACTTGTTGAACCCTCTTTTCAATTTAAAATATTTCACTTGTGATTATCGGTGAAGCCCAATAATAACTAAGTTATATTGGTCAAATCAATGCTACTCTTGTTTCATTGGATGAAAACATTAATAACTCTTGATTTCAAATATTTTTATTTTCTTTTGGTTTCTAATTTTTTTATTTGGAGAATGACACATTTCAAGAATAGTAATTCAATGAAATTATGTTATCCCTATGATTGTGTTTATGAACACAATTATTTGTAAATTTTAATCTTCTTATCAATTGAATCTTGATAACAATATCATAATTTGACTTGAAAAACTACATAGTTGAATCTTGATGACAATATTATAATTTGACATGCTATGGAAAATACCTCCTACTTATCAATTGATGAGCTAAACGGGCTCTATAATGAATGGTTCATAAGGTGCAACACTCGTTGAAGGTTTTAAAAATGGGGTTGTAAGCTAAGTGGGCTTAACCTTAGATAAAACTCCATGGTTAAGTGTGATTGAGTTGAATTAGTACTGGGATGGGTGACCTCTCAGAAAGGCCCAATGCTTCACCTCTGTGAGCATCACCTAGATTCAATGAGTGCTAAGTGGACCATTCATTATCATGAGTGATGGATTCTTGTGAACCACTACTCACGAAACATTGGTCAATGAGTTTGACATGAAAAACTACACAATTAAATCCTGATAGCAATATCATAATTTGACATGCTATGGAAAATACCTCCTACTTATCAATTGATGGGCTCTATAATAAATGTTTCATAATGTATGACACTTGTTGAAGGTTTTATAAATGGGGTTGCAAGCTAAATAGGCTTAACCTTAGAGAAAACTCCATGGTTAAGTGTGCATGAGTTGGAGTAGTATTGAGATGGGTGACCTCTCCGAAAGGCCCAATGCCTCACCTCTATGAGCATCACTTAGATGCAATGAGTGCTAAGTTGACCATTCATTATCATGAGAAATGGGTTCTTGTGAACCACTACTCATGAAACATGGGTCAATGAGTTTGACAAAAAAACTACATTGTTGAATCCTAATAGCAATATAATAATTTGACATACTATGGAAAATACATCCTACATATCAATTGATGAGCTAAAGGGGATCTATAATGAATGGCTCATAAGGAACAACACTTTTTGAAGGTTTTTCAAATTGGATTGCAAGCTAAGTGTGATTAACCTTAGAAAAACTCCAAGGTTAAGCATGCTTGAGTTGGAGTAATATTGGGATGGGTGACCTCCCAAGAAGACTCAATGCTTCACCTCTATGAGTATCACCTAGGTACAATGAGTGCTAATTGAACCATTCATTATCATGACAGATGGGTTCTTTTGAACCACTACTCATGAAACATGGGACAATGAGTTTGACTCGAAAATCTACATGGTTGAATCTTGATAGCAATATCATAATTTGACACATAGGGGAAAATACCTCCTACTTATCAATTGATGAGATAAAGGGGCTCTATAATGAACTTTTCATAAGGAACAACATTTTTTGAAGGTTTTACAAATGGGGTTGTAAGGTAAGTGGGCTAAACCTTAGATAAAACTCTATGGTTAAGCATGCTTGAGTTGGAGTAGTACTAGGATGGGTGACCTCCCAAGAAAGCCAAATTATTCACCTCAGCGAAAATCACCTAGATGCAATGAGTGATAAGTGGAGCATTTATTATCATGGCATATGGGTTCTTGTGAACCACTACTCATGAAACATGGGTCAATGAGTTTGATTCAAAAAACTACATGGTTGAATCATGATAGTAATATCATAATTTGATATGTTGTTGAAAATACCTCCTACTTATCAATTGATGAGCTAATGGGTCTCTATAATGAATGGTTCATAAATCACAACACTTTTTGAAGGTTTTTCAAATAGGGTTGCAAGCTAAGTGGGATTAACCTTAGAGAAAACTCTATGGTTAAGCACACTTGAGTTGGAGTAGTATTGGGATGGGTGACCTCCCAAGAAGGAATAATGCTTCACCTCTGTAAGCATCACCTAGATGCAATGAGTGCTAAGTGGACTATTCATTATCATGATAGATGGATTCTTGTGAAACACTACTTATGAAACATGTGTCAATGAGTTTGACTTGAAAAACTACATGGTTGAGTCTTGATATCAATATCATAGTTTGACACACTTTGGAAAATACCTCCTACTTATCAATTGATGAGATAAAGGATCTCTATAATGAATGGTTCATAAGCAGCAACACCTATTGAAGGTTTTTTCAAATTGGATTGCAATCTAAGTGGGCTTAACCTTATGGAAAACTCCATGGTTTTAAAGCATGCTCGAGTTGGAGTAGTAGGATGGGTGACCTCCCAAGAAGTCCCAATTCTTCACCTCTATGATCATCACCTAGATGAAATGAGTTCTAAGTGGACCATTCATTATCATGAGATATGGGTTATTTTGAACCACTAGTCATGAACCATGGGTCAATGATTTTGACTCAAAAAACTACATGGTTGAATCTTGATAGCAATATCATAGTTTGACATGTTGTGGAAAATAACTCCTATTTATCAATTGATGAGATAAAGTGGATCTATAATGAATGGTTCATTTAAGGCACAACACTTTTTGAAGTTTTTTCAAATGGGTTTGCAAGCTAAGTGGGCTTAACCTTAGAGAAAACTCTAAGGTTAGGTGTGCTTGAGTTGGAGTATTACTAGGATAGGTGACCTCCTTGGAAGGCCCAATGCTTCACCCTTGGGAGCATCACCTAGATGCAATGAGTGCTAAGTGGACCATTTATTATCATGAGAGATAGGTTCTTGTGAACCACTACTCATGAAACATGGGTCAATGAGTTTGACTCAAAAAACTACAAGGTTGAATCCTAATAGCATTATCATAATTTAATCTTCTAGTCCAACAATCACTATAACCTCTATGATAATAATTATTTCACTCATTTTCATCGCTCATGGATTGATGATGATAATTTATTATAGGTTCATATTAATGATACTTCATCTTTTACATGAAGATGATAATGGATATTTTCAATGATTATGAATTTCTAAAAATGCTTCATTATTTGTAAAAACACTATTGCATGCTAATTAAAAAACTACTAATAATGTTACTATCTTGGTTATAAAATTTAAATTGTATCTAATGGATAGAGATTTATGTTGGTTTGATAAATATTTTGTGTTCTACTCTTGTAATTATCTAGAAAGAAATTTTATTAAATACTTTTCTAGTGCTAAAGATGATAATGGGGATTTATTTTTACTTCTTCACAATTATTCATTTGGTCCAAACCCATCAATGGATATGGCTTATTTTATCCCTTGTGGTTTTGATTAATATTATGTGCATATTAAGGCATTGAATATTCCATATTTATATGTGGATCCTTCTATCTATGGAAAACCATCTAAAGCATGTATAGATTCTAAAGTGACATGCAATTGTTAAAATGATTCTAAAAGTAACAAATATATCAAATCATCATCACCACCTCCTAAGAAATTTTATTAATGTGGATTCTCTTGATTATATTGAAAGCTTTATAATAGCCACTACATTGGTCAACTCAATGCTATTCTTGTTTCATTCAATGAAAACATTAGAAGCTCTTGATTTCAAATTGTTTTCATCTATTTTTTGTTTCTATCTATCTTGTTATTTGGAGAGTGGCATGTCTCCAAGAAAAATAATAATGGAAGTCTATCATCCCTATGGTTGTGCTTATGGACACAATGATATTTGTAAATTTTAATCTTCTATCCAACCATTATTCTGACTTGTGAAAATTAACTTATAACCTTTTTTTAGGTAGTAAATATAAACATAACTCTATATTTTCACTCGAGGGAATACTAGTGGACCCTTGTGCATCATTTAACATAGTAGACAACATTGCTAGTGATATCATTTCATTTCCCTATTCCATATCATGCATGCAAGTATGGAGGTGAAATTAGTAAATGTGGTCACATGGTAGTTGAGTGTGGAGTGATGCCAATTAAATTTCTTTCACATTTGATTATATGTATTATTTGAATGATGAAAGTAAGTCAATGCAAACATGTATTTGGGAAATGGTGTCCAAGAACAATAGAGCCATGTACACAATCTTTGGTTAATCATTTTTTGACCATAAAAATAGTTCCCATAAATTGATTGTATCCAGATATCTAATGGGTCATATGAAGATAAATATAAAATATATGAACTCTCCACATCCATTTTTGCATGGATATGTTTTGTTTTTAGTGCCAACATGGCACATACAAAGTCATGACAACCCCTAAAGTATGGTACACCACTATTAGGCCCCCTCCCCTATGATTTACACAACCAATTTTTATGTACAATATTTTGGATTCTTGATTGCCTTGTATCATAATGAAATTATTTTCTTCCTCTACATTACAAAATGTTAACATTTAGGAATGATAGGTATTAAATTGAAATGATATTTTTTTATATTCACTACATGTAATTGCATTAAGGATTTCTCTTAAAACATATATTAAATATGAAAATAATTGGAATTAAAAATAAGAGTCATTTTTCTTCATATGGATTGGATATTATCATACTTGTAGGGAAACTAACACAAAAATGTAATAGATATTGTTACTGTTGATTAAAAAATGTCAAGCATGCCTCCCAAGACTAGTATTAAAAACTTGTTTCTATACAATCATTATATTCAAAAAATGGTACAGAAGATTGTCACACATTAACCTAAAATTGTTATCCCCATACCTACTATAGAGATTAAGATAAAGGATTCCCAAAAGACATCACTAAAATGTGGTATAATATTCTATGCTTCTGTAGAACCCCAATCCTAGACCTACACAAACACAATAAATAAACACAATATTAGATCAAATGCAAGTTAGTATCAAGATTCCCCATGAAATCCATTTAAATTCCAAAGAACAAGAAATGAGATGAAGAAAATAAGTAAGTATAAACAAAAGCTATCAAATCCTATTCAATGTAAAGCAAACTCTTGATCTCATGGTGGAATTGGTGCCAATTTGATGTGGAAATTGGCCCTTTCCCAACTCCTATGATGCAATTTTGATAAGTGATCCACTTTGGTGAAGATTCAATTGAGATCCATGATGAAAAATATGCATAACCTAGCTAAGATCTTTGATAAAATGGATGGAGATAGAGATGGTTGAGGATGAAATTGAGTTTAGTAGACTTGCTCAAATTGTGGATGATCAAAATGAGGAGAGAAGCCTCTTATTTATAGAAAGACAAGATGGAGGAATGATCAAAATAAGCAATGTGGGATCATTCAACACCCAATGAAGAAGCGCTACTTGTCAAGATGTGAATGGAAAAAGGATCTGGACATTTTGATGAATGTGTCCATAAATGCAACTAGGTGGAATTTGAAAATAGTGAAATGACAGGTAAGAGGGAAAAAGAATGACTTAAATATCACTTGGCTCAATGCTCAAGGACATATAAGAAGGAATGAATGTCTTGTTGGAAGGAAAAATCCACTTGGAGGGATTTCAAATTTGGAAGAATATTCCCCTAAAGATGCCAAGTTGAGGAAAATAGGGTTGGCAATTAATTAAATGTACTTATTTTTCATGCAGAATTATGGAAAAATAGAGAGATGGGACATGGATTAAGATTAGATTTAATCGAGTTGATTAAAGCAGAGGAGGTTAGGTGATTTGATATGTGTAATTTTGGCTTAAATTTTTAGTACAGAATAAATCAAAGTTGAGAGAAAATGATTTCAGACTTTAGTTGTTAAAATTTGATTTAATTAACAAAGGGATGATTAGATTAAATTAGATATAAGGTTTAATTTATTTAATTTAATACAAGATGACTTTAGAGATTTAATCCGGCTAAGAGTGAATTATTTAATTAAATAGAGACCTAGGGTTAATTAAATCAGATTGATTACTTTAATTAACAAAAGAGAATGACTTAATTAGATAAATAATGATTTATTTAATTAAGGGATGAAGAGTGATGACAAGATTGAGAAGGTGATTTAGGTTTGAAGCTTAGGTGTGGTGTGCAGTGGGATCCAAGGTAATATTGTATCGATTACTGCGATACACTTGCAGGAAGCAAAGTACTTGTTGCATTAGTTGAAAGAATAAATGCAACAAAAAAGGAGTTGATTTCGGCTTTTGCCCCATTGCTGCCCTAGCTAGAATGAATCATACCAATACTACTTGAGAGAGATTAGACAAAAATTTCAACTTTACTGGGTGATCCCATGAAAAAAAGACAATTGATGCCCAATAGGTCGAGGAAAACCAAGGTTAAAAACATGCCAAAAGCGATGCAAAGTTGCATGAAGAAAGGACAAAATGGGCAGGAGCCAAAACCACGTGGGATGATGACTAAACAAGGTCCCAACTTTTGAAATTATGCGATTGGAGCTATTTCAATTGTTGCACAGAGAAGCCCTACGAGATTCCGCCCACTTCGCTCGGGCGGCTGCCGAGATGGCACAACTGCGATTCCGATGTTGAGTGCGGAAGCATTACCCGGAACATCCGACGCCGGGACCTCGGTGGGCGGTCTAGCAGTCATTTTTGCATAACATGTTTAGAGTGCATTTATTAAGGCTAAGTTAGTTTGGAGTCCCTGCTTGATCACTTCCTGAAAACTTAATTTTAAATTGTGTGACGCAAATAAGTGTATGCATATCTTCATGTAACTATAAGCGGATTAAGGGTTTTTAGACAAATACATCGGCGTATATTACCGTGGCGGTCGGCCCGAGTTTGGGCTCAAAAAAAGGTTAAATTCGGGTCACCAGACAAATTGCAATGAGAGTTTGAGGTTCTAAACTCTCCGGTGGTGATTTGAAACTTTTCAAGCCTGGTACCCTGAAACAACAACGCATATCATCATTTGTTTCAAAGCTGGCCAGCCGAGCTTTAGGATTTTTCCACAAATTTGGCCGTTGTAACCTTGCTGATGCAAGAGGAGGCCGTGATACTATACTCATGAGAGAACATGATCCTAGTTTTATTTGGCATTCTAGAGGGGATGCACGAGTGACTATAGGAGCACCTAAGAGCCCTAGGATTATGGTACATCGCCTATGCTTGCTTAGTCCATACACACTTGGGTATGATGACTGTGTTGGCTAGGCGATGGCACAGCGAGACATCGTCTTTCTCCATTACCTACGCTGGTGAGGTGGCGGTGATCACTTTGGAGGACGTTTAGCGCATTTTAAGACTACTGATCCATGAAGAGTGCGTCATTTATGATATGGATGTTGGACGAGGCACCTGCTACAATATGATGGGCCTCAATGAGATTGTCTTCTCAAAGGGTCAGATTGAGTTGGAGCGATACAAGCTCACAGTTTCACCATTCAAATTAGTGGTAGCAGCAATTATCTCAGGGCTTGTGGCACCCAATCGGTAGGGCCAATACTTCAGCATTAGATGGGGGCTTTCCTGGGAGAGGATGATTAGATTTAGGACTTGCTTCACTTGGGGACCAGTGCTACTGGCCTCTCTCTACAGATATTTACATGAGGTCGCGTATCTGGATGACATATCCCTTGGGGCTGGTGTTACTCTATTATATATCTGGGCATGGGAGCATATCTCAATGTTGTGTCCTATTATAGTTGTTCCAATGGCCATGGAGCCAGATGATCCAGTGGTGTGGCAATACAAAGGCAGAGTTTCATTTTCACACATTGGCGAGCATGGGATCCCTCATTGGAGGAGGGTTATAGACGATATGCAGGAGTTCACCTAGTGGCCATACCTTAGATGGCCAACATGGTACAACGATGATCAGCATCTTTTCTTCACCCACCAAGATTAGCTTATGTAGGGGCAAGAGCATACTATGATAGAGAGATATCTACTAGATAGAGTGGCACATCAGTTTGGTGATGCTCAAGATTGACCCGATGACCAGTATGTGGCCATCTTTGCCCGTATGATGAGGGAGACATCCTGGGGCTGGTATATACTCGTACACAAGGTGATTCAGAGTTTTATGCAGCTTGTGGCTAGGCCATGGGGATATGCACAGGGTCTAGTTGATGTCAGTACAACACAGGGATAAAGGGATTGGTTCTAAGTGCCTTTGAGATTGACATTACCAAGTGTAACAATGGCCCGATGAAGGCTTAGGGGCCAAGTAGGCAAGCAGCCGTAGGGAGGCCAAGGGGGCAATGGCGTGGACGGAGGCAAGGGAAGTAGGGGTCCACAACCATATCAAAGACCACCTCCCCAAGATGGAGAGTAGGAAGATGGGTTACCCCAACAGGATCAGGATCAGGTCTTCCAGGACCAAGACCAAGGACCAGGATCAGGATCACGGGCACCAGGATAGGGTCTCGACACTGCTGAGGGATGGGGACCAGGATCAGCCACCTATGCATCCAAACCCCAAGGATGGTTAGATTATCTAGCTATAGGCACAAATACAAGCACTTACAGCTGAGAGAGATCAATTACGAGCTGAGTGGGACCAGGCAATCCAGCAAAGACAAGCTATGGAACCACAGGCAGCAGCAAAGATGGGTAGACGATAGCAGTTAGAGAGCATGTATGCATCCTCCTCTCGGAGCATGGTACCACTTTCATCATACAGGAAGGCCATCCAAGAGGCTGATTATTACACAATGCACCATTATTAGGTTGTGTTGAGAGCAGCTCGAGTCTCAAACCCGCAGAGGACCACAGGGAGAGAGAGCAGGTGGCAAGGGCAGCAACCAACAAGGTTAGCCCCAATTTTGATCAAAGACATATTCTTTCATTCTTTTATGCTTCACAAGCTCGTTTTTGATAGCCTAGTGGGTGATTGTACTCTATTGACATACACGTATATTTTGATCCAATTTTGTACCATGACAGTGTACACTTTGATGATGATATATGAGATGAGATTATCTTGATCCTATGTATGATGTGATATTTCCTATTTTATTTATGCATTATGGATGGCTTTTATTTTCTATATGCTATGCAATGATTCTATATGATGCTATGATGTTTATGTGATGATAATGCTATGTGATGTGTGCCTTTATGATGTGATACAATGATGTTATGTGATGTTGTGATGTACATTATGTTCTATGTGATGATGCAAATGTGATGAGATGCTTTCTTTTTTGATATATTTTCTATTACGATATGATGATGCAAAATGCAATGATTATGCAACTAACAGATCTATATTATGCCCCTAATGGATGATGATGAATTGAAATATTTTTCTCTTTTCATTATCTTTTCTCATGCATTATATGGTGATGTATTTATATGATGCTTATGTCATAATGATCTTATGCAAATGAATGGTGCTTATGTATGTTCCATGGATATTATGATGATGGTATGATATGATAAATGAAAATGATGTTATGATGATGCAAATGTTATGGTAATGGTGTATGATGTTTATGATATGATGATAATGCTATGGGATGATTGATTTTATGCTTACATAATGGATGCATATGTATGGTTTATGAGATGCTTTAGAATAACCAATCTATATTATGTAATGATGGAAATGCAATGCATGTGATATGATTTAATATTTCCTATATGATATGATATGCAGTATGCAATATGCTAACAGTTTGTGGATGTAAGATGGATGCATATATGATGAATTTTGATTAAATTTCATGGTACCATGTTAGCATGAAAGAGGATGGAAGAAAGCAAGAGATTCCAACAAGACAAGAGATGATGATGAGATATGTATGTTCATGATGATGATGATTGCCTACTGAGGAGTTGGGATTTTCAAAGGGCCAATTACCTTATGTTTGATAACACACATAGGGATGATGCATTAAGGTATTAAGAACCATGATGGTGTTGCACCTAGTGTGATGGGCCTTGGCTCGACACTTAGATAGGAGTACTCTTGTTCACACCTGGCGTACAAAACTTTATTCAAGATGCAATTCAGATATTCCAAACATCTCAGACCAAAAAATAGAAAGGAAAGCCTTCTCATGTGGTCAACAAGATATTCAAACACCCTCCCTACACCTAAACAAAGCATGCGTGACCAAGGTTATATTAAAAAAATATCTGACAAGCACAGTAGATAAAAGATAATGATCGTTGCCCCTTTCCTATCTCTCTAAATCCTTCATTTGGATATCATTGAGAGGTCCTTGGAATGAGCTCAATAAGATAAATCATTTAAGACAAAGATAAAGTAAACAAACAAGTTAATGTTATTCAATACCACTAGCCAAGACTAAACTATGCTGATGTTTGATGTTGATGTCCATTGTAGGAAGAATGCATCCTAGGAAATGATTATATCATATGATTGATATGGGACTAATTGGATGATAGGCTATTGACACAAAGAGTTCACCAACTTGTTTACGTACTGACCTAGACTTGAGACTTTGATGTTTGAGTTTTCACTTTTAATTTGCTAGACTTGTTTCCAACTGTTTTACCAAAGGTTGGGGATGATGATTGGTTTATTATGAGTGATGCTTATTTCGGGTGAAAGCGAGACGAGGATGGATGGATTTTTTTTTAGTTTTTTGAATGTTTTTGAAGTTTTTGAAATATTTTTAGGCTATTTTTTGGTATTTTTGAGATCTTACAAATGTTTTTATTTTCAAAATTTCCAATGTTTTGGTGTTTTCTGAGATGTTGACCAAGAGACTAACCTAAAGACCTATCATAGGGGCCTTGGGGGCTGATCAACAGATTAGCCTTGCCTACATTATACACATAGAGACCACGTAGTTTGACTGACACACTCGATTATTGATGAGATATGAACAAATGGATTGTCAATTTATTATGACGAACTCCTAAAGGACTGACTTAAGTGTCTCGGGGGGTGATCAAAGATCAACCTTGCCTACGTTCAAAGCTCAAAGATGACATAGTTCAACAAGACGACTCTATTTTTGAATTTTTGACTTGTTTTTGAATTTTGATATCTTTTGGATATTTTTGGATTTTCTTGGTTTTATGAATGTTTTTTGGATTTTCTGATTTTGGGATTTCAAGAGCATACATGAATCTGATTCAACGAGAACATGCCCCTAGCGTGATGCAATAGACTAATCCAATATAGGTAGGACAAACTGACCTTGAGAATGGGCTGAGTAGTACTAGGAGGGATCATGACATGAACACAAGATCAAGCTATGGTGTGAATGTGGATGGGTGATGGATAGGGATATGGAATGCAATGAATGATGGAAGCGAAGTGGATGGATGATGCTGAAAAATTCATGAAGATCCTGGTGGATGGAAAGTGCTTATTTACACAAGGTACTTGTTTTCCAGGTTTTCACCAAGGTACTTGCCCAAAGCACCACCAAAGTGGTTTTCACTTTAGAGGACGATTTTTCTCTTTACCGTTTTTTAGTTTTTTGGATTTTTTTCTTTTCTAATTTTTTTTGTTGTCACCAAGATGCCTATTTTCTAGGTTTTCATTAGGATGACCATTTTTTTAGGACTTTTTTTTTAATTTATTTTTTGGTTTTACACCTTGAAATATTTAGACATAAAAAATTTTGAGATGGGAGTTGTTCATGGGCTCCTGCAGAGGTTCCCCTTCGGGTGTTGATAACTGATATGCCCCTGACTTGTAACTCGATGTGATGATAAATGGTCCCAACTAGTTGGGTTCAAATTTTCCTTTTCCATTTGGATTTGGGATGTTCTTCTGATTCTCCTTGAGTACAAGTTCTCTGACCTGGAAGGTCCTGCTCCTGATCTTCTTGTTATAGCTCCTCTTGAGTCGGTTCTGATAGACCTGTAAATGGTTTAAAGCATCCATACGCCACTCATCTAGAAGCTCCAACTCATTCAATCTTGATACTCAATATTCATCATCCGTGATGAGATTCGACAGTGGTATTCTTAGTGACAGAAGCTTGATCTCAATGGGTAATATGGCTTATGATATGTAGAACAAGGAAAAGGGGGTTGCACCTATTGGTGTGTGGATGTTGGTTCGATAGGCCGAGAGGGCAGGATTTAGGTGCAGATGCCAATCATGACCTACGTCATTGACTGTCTTTTTGAGGATTTTCAAAATGGTTTTATTGGTGGCTTCTACTTTGTCGTTGCCTTGGGGATAATACAGAGTGGAAAAACAATGTTGGATTTTGAATTTGTTGCATAAGTCATGGAAATCCTAATTTTTGAATGGTGTCCCATTATTTGAGATAATGGCTTGTGGGACACCGTAGCGGCATATTAAGTAGTTTAGGATAAAATTTGATATTTTCTTTCTAGTTTTGTATGTCATTGGTATGGTCTCCACCCACTTTGTGAAGTAGTTAGTGGTAGTAATGATAAACTTGTGGCCACTAGATGAGGTAGGGGTGGTTTTTCCAATGAGATCAAGCCCCTATTGCAAAAAGGGCTATGGTGTGATGATGGGATGAAGCTCTTGAGCTAGTGCATGGATGAGGTTCCCATGCTACTAACATTGTAGACACCTTCTGACATAGTCATGTGCTTCTCTTTCCATAGTAGGCCAATAGTACCTCATCCTCAGTAATTTCTTGGCCAAGGTCATACTACTTGAGTGTGAACCACATATTTTGTTATGCACCTCGGTTAAGGTGGTCAATGCCTCCTCAGTGTTTAAGCAACATAATAGGGTTCCTTCTATGCTCCTACGGTAAAGGGTTTCGCCTAGGATGACAAACTAGGATGCTTTATTTACAAAGGTTTTCTTAAGGTTTGAGCTTATGTCGGCTGGGAGGACTCCTATTCTTAGATAAGTGTATATGTCATGATACCATAGATCGTTGGGACCAACGATTTCACACACAAATTCTAACTCCAATACCTCGAATATAGGCACGAGAAGCTGCTCTACTAGGAATTCATTCTTTAGTACATTGCGAGGGTATCCAATAGGGATCCAATTATTTCCATGGTATCTATTGCTCTATTGTTTGTTCTAGGTATCTGCTCAAATGTGATCTCGATGAAGGACTCCTTAAGATTGTCCACCAATTTCTTGTATGGAATTAGCTTGTCATCCTTAGTCTAATACTCATCATTCACTTGATTGATTATCAGCTGTGAATCTTTGTATACCTTGAGAGCTATGATATGCCACTGTACTACTCTTTTGAGTCTTATGGTTAGAGCCTCATATTTTGCGATATTGTTTATGCAGGTAAATGCCAACTTGTAGGATCTTGGTATGCAATCTCCCTATGGAGTGATGAAAAAGATGTTAGCTCCCAATCCATTATGTGTGTAGGAACCATCAAAGTACAACTTCCAGTGGTCTGCTATGCTTAAGTTGAAGATGGATTCATCAGGGAACTCTGAAATTAGTGGATTCCCTTAGTACATTGGTGCTTCTACCAATTGGTCTGCAATAGCTTAACCTTTGATGGCCTTACGTTCTATGTACTCAATATCATATTCTGATAGGATCATGACCCACTTGGTCATCCTTCCTATGAGTGCTACCTTGGAAAGTAGGTACTTGAGTAGGTCAATCTTGGAAATGAGCCTGATTTTGTGTGTTAGCATGTAGTGTTTGAACTTGTGTGAGGCAAACACCACTACTAGACAAGATTTTTTGGTGAAGGAATAATTTAACTCATGCCCTACCATGGTTTGACTAATGTAGTAGATGGCCCTCTCTATTCCATTTTCATCATGCTGAGCTAGGAGAGCATCGAGAGCTGTTGTTGTTCCTAATATGTAGAGGATTAGATGCTTTCTTGGGATTGGTGGTATAAGCACTAGAGGTGTGAGAAAATACTCTTTGATTTTGTTAAAGGACTGATCACACTTGTCATCCCACTTGTACACTACCCCCTTGTGGAGTAGATAAGAATATGGGATTGACTTGTCTGCTAATTGAGCTATGAACCAACGGATGGACTGGAGCCTACCTTGTAAGCCTCTCAACTATTTCAATGTTTTAGGTGCCTCCATCTCAAGGATTGCCTTTACCTTAGTAGGATCTATCTCAATTCCTCTCATAGAGACAATGTATCCCAACAGCTTCCCTAATTATACGTGGAAGACGCACCTCTTTGGATTAAGGCAGAATTTGTATTCCTCAAGTCTATCAAAGATGGCACTCAATGCTGCTATGTGGTCCCTTCTCTTTCTATATTTTGCCAATATTTCGTCGACATAATCTTCCATAGTCTTATGGATCATGTCATGAAATATTAAGGTCATGGCCCTTTGATATGTTGCTCCAGCATTTTTTAGGTCAAACGACATCATGTTCCAGCAATATGTCCCCCATGGACAAGTAAAAGTTATTTTGTGTTGATCTTCTTTGGCTATCATAATTTGGTTATACCCAGAGAATTTGTCCATCAGTGAAAGCATATCATGTCCTGCAGTCATATCTACAATCATATCAATGTTGGGAAGTGGGAAGTTGTCTTTGGGACATGCCTTGTTCAAATCTCTAAAATTTGTGCATATATAGATACCCCCATCGGGTTTTGAAATAGGAACTAGATTTGATACCCACTCTGGATAGTCAATTGGTCATATGAACCCTACATCAAGTAGCTTCTTTAGTTCTATTTTAACCAACAAGGCTATCTGGGGATGCATTTTTCTGAGTTTCTGCCTGACAAGCTTTGCTTCTAGGTAAACTACTAGATGGTGGACGACAATCTCCATATCAAGCCTGGGCATGTTAGCATAGATCCATGCAAAGTTGAAATTTCTCTCCCTTAAGAAGGCAGCTAGGATCTCTTGTTCTTCTAACATCAATGATTTATAATAAAATGTGATATGCAGAGTTTCCTCTATTCCCAAGTTGGCTGGGTTGCACTTCTCGACTAGAATCGCTAACTTTTCCTAATGTAGAGCACTGAGGGGGAGATTGAATCCTTCATCCTCGAGCACCTCAGAGAGGTTTTCACCATTGGATATGTCCTTTGCAATTACTATTTTAGGGTCAGAGAGTGCCACAATGTGGTCTTCACTCAAAGACCTTGAGATTATTCTTAGTTTTCACTTTTGCGACTAAAGGATTCAATTGTCTCCCCATAGTAAGCTTGTGTATCTAGAATGGTATCAAACCCAGCCTTGTGATCTCCACATGGTACTGTGTTTCGAAATCCCAAGAATTTTGAGAGTGCTTCATCATTTTTTAAAGTGTCTAGAATTGGCAGTTCTCGTTGGTTGTAATCGATGAGTTGGGGGTAGACTAGGTTGATCTCATGGTTTTGACTGGTTGACTCAAATGATATGGTACTAATCGTGAGAAGAGAGGAATTCTCGAAAAGCATAGGTAAGTCAGTTATGGAGTCTTCCTCATCACTACTATTGCAAACATCGGTTATGTCAAATGTGAAATTTTCTAAGGGCAGGCCAGTAGATATGGGCAATCAATGGGTGGCTTTCATTTGTTGAGGAGTTTTCACCTTCTTAACCAGGGGATTTCGGCCACATATGGTTATACTCAAAGGGGTACATCCGAGGCTAATATTTTTCATTCGCATCTCAAGAATGATGGGTATTAGAATCCCACTGTCATTTTTCCAAGCTTTTTTTTCTATCATAGCCCATGGCGAGCATCATTTGTAAGCCTTTACTGCTATCATCCATAGGTAGATTGGTTTCCGGTCTATTATCTTGGTATAGGAGATGGGATGGGTCCTCTTCTATTACTCCCGATTGAGATCTCCCAAACTTCTAAAGTTGGAGGAGCCTGTTGTGAAGGTTTGGGATGAGGAAGCATCATTTGATTGTGGTCATCCTCATGACCTGGGAGATTGTAGTAACTCTCCTACCACAAAAGCATTTTTTGGAATTGTATAGTGTCCACACCCATTGTCCTAGATAATGACCTTGATTTTGGAGATGGCAGGGATGGCGGGTTTCTCTATCACAGAAGTGGAGGTGAGAGTAGCTGGATCAATGTATGGAGTTGAGGGGCCTTCATCATTCTTTGGCACTTGGGGTATTTTGTAATATTTTGCTTCTAGGATCTTGCAGTAAGAAAATGGTTTGGGATCCCTGTGGATAGTGACCTCTTGGCCTTAGTATGTGAACTTGACACATTGGTAGAAATTTCATGCTACTGCTTACATCCCATGGATCCATGGACGTCCCAAGAGAATGTTGAAAGGAAAATCGAGGTCAAGGACCTAACAGGTGGTTTCCA